>PVJC01018576.1:0-31073 GCA_004026665.1 Murina feae | reverse complement strand
TGGCCTTCTCACCATGTCTCTGCCCCACATGGCCTCCTCCCCATGTCTCTCTGCCCCATGTGGCCTCCTCCCCATGTCTCTCTGCCCCACGTGGCCTTCTCCCCATGTGTCTCTGCCATCACATGGTATTCTCTTGGTGTCTATTTCAAACTGCCCTCTTCTTATAAGGACACTAGTCATACTGGATAATTATGGCCCAGCCTAATGGTTTCATCTTGACTTCATTTACGAAGATCCTATTTCCAAAAAAAGGTCCCATTCTAAGATGCTAGAGTTTAGGATTATAACGTATCTTTTGGAGGAGCACAATTCCACTCCTAACAGATGGGTTTGGAAGCACAGGCTGCTAGGTATTCATGAATGCCTGTTTCCAAAGAGGCTGAATCCGCAAAGCACGCTGCCTACCGCCGACTACCACCTGCCAGCACAGCACCTGTGCCCACCACTGAGGGACTGATATTGGGGACTCAGGAAGAAACTAGCCTTCTGACTTGTTTATTATAGATTCGGTGCTATTGATGAGCCAAAATATCAACCCCTCTAATGAAGCTGTGAAAAGGCAAGAGAAGCAATGGGTCCTACTTGTGAAAGACTTAGGAAACAGGTGGAAGGCGCTGTCTGTGGTGCTGATCTGCAATCATGGAGACTCCACTTAGACTCTCGTAGGAAATGACAGCATCGTCATGGTAGTCTTACCACTGGCTTTTCCCATGTTTGCTTTCTCAGCTGAGTCCATTACTGCTACTTTCAAATACTTTAACCTGAGAAAAATAACATTCATTTTAAGACTACAGACTTGTTACTTAGGTTTCCAAGCTGTCAAATGCTATTTTTAAGTCTTTTTTTTTTTTTTTTATAGAATCAAGGGACAAAAATCTGGTAACACCTTTAGAAAGACTGAAGATCTAAAAGTCTTAAATCTCAAACTATAACTCTCTAGTCCCTGGCCCTATTAAATCAACCCAGCATTTCAATTAAGAAGCTTTACCACCCAAGGTAGAACACTGTCGTAACTCTTCCACCTGGCATTTAAGGCCCTTTAAATCTTACTTAACCATGTACACACCTTGCATCGTGCAGGCCATCCATTTCATTTATTCATTCAACAAATAATAACTAATCATCTGTTATTTGCTTAGCAGATGTTATGGGTTGAACTGTATCAAAATGATATGTTGAAATTCTAACTGTATCAGCACCTGTAAGGTACCTGGTACCTGTGAATATGATTAGGAGATAGGTGCTTGGTAGATGTAATAGAGTTAAGAGGAAGTCACACTGACTTAGGGTGGGCTCTAATCCAGTATGGCTGGGGTCCTTTTAAGAGGAGAAAAGCCACTGAGACACAACAAGGACGACACATGTGATGACAGCGAGGCAAAGATTGATGTGTTGCAAGTGCACAGTGAGGAATGCTGAGGACTGCTGGCAACACCAAAGGTTAAGAGAAAGGCATGGGACAGACTCCCCGCTGGAGACTTCAGAAAGGGCACGGCCCTGTCGAGACCTTGACTTTGAACTTCTGGCCTCCAGACTGAGAATAAATTTCTGTTGTTGTCAGCTACCCAGTTTATGGCAACTTGTTACAGCAGCCACAGGAAACTAATACAGCAGGTAAACCCCTAAGTTTAGCCAGCTTGGTCCCCCACGCCCTCTCTAATGCTCTAGTCTCTATCCCGACTCTGTGACTTTGTGAGAACATTTCCCACTATTTGGAAAGTCCTCTTTTCTGCTCTCCACCTCTACAAGTCACTGAAGTCCAACCTTTCCTCAAACCTAACCCAGGCGCCCAGCAATGCCGGCACACAGCCGGTGCTCAGCTGTGCCAAGCTGGCTCCCTTCTGCGGATCCCCCGGTAAATTCTGGCTGAAACAGTCTTGGCTCCTACGCCTCCATCAGCATGCAGAAATGTAGGATTATCTCTCTAATCCCTCACTGTGCCCATCACACCTGGTAGGACATGAAGGTAGTGTCCATTATCAGAAGTTTTCTTTTTTGCCAGGTTAGGCATAACTAGAGTTCAGTGGTTCTTTATTTTCACCATGGAATCCACATGGAGAACTCTTCAGATGGGCACTGGAAAATCACCTCACCTCTCCTCTCTACCTCTTGACCTCTTCGCCCTGTAGTTCTCTCTGTCCTGTCCCAGCAAGTCTCCAATCAGTAGGGTCCGAGCTTCACTTTGGAGGGCAGCATACGTTCACTGAGGTTCGGTGTGGGTTTGGAAGAGGCACTTCTGATGACTCGGACTGGCACACCTTCAAGACAATGCTTTCTTCTTGACCATTGGACAGCATCCTTGCCTCGCATCACATCCCCGGGCCTGACAAGATGGAATAATATAAATATGCATCCATCCACCACACATCCCTCAATTTCTTCCTTCTGCTACACTTTCTTTTGCACACATACTTTCATGCAAATATACTGATAAATAAACATGCCAGCAGGGTTACACAGATTGGTGTGTCAAAGTGGAAAGACTCCATTTCTCTGTGCCAATACATGATTGGATCCCAGTGCAACACAAGCAGAGGAAGAACAAAGCTGAACAGTTGTTCTGAACTAAAATAAGCTGGTGATCAATATTCATGAGGCCCTGTGACAAATCAGACTCGCCCAGCTCTCCCATTTCAGGTGGGAGCAGTGAGAACTGCCTGGAGATGTTTCCCTGGAAGATTGTCCCCTGCAGTGTCCAGCGCTCTCCCTCTGAACTACACTCACACCATGAAATAAGTGACGTCAGCAGTCTGTCTTCCTTAGGCGTGTAGGCAAGGGCTCTTGGGAAAACAGCAAAGAACCTCGAAATTCTCAGTGCTTAATTCTCAGTCCCACTATTAGCTTCCTGGATGACCATACCCAAAGTGGGTAGGCACTAAAATGCGGGATATTTGTGATATGGTCCATCTGGGACATTATCAAATCCATTTTACCATTTATCAATTTCAGTTCATTCGTTTTTAAAAACAATTTTTGTCTTCATATTCCAATCATAAAACATATAGCCATGTAGAAAATAATACATGATCATTTATAGAACATTTGGAAATACAAAAGAAGAAACCCAAACCACGTATAATCCCATAGCCTAAAAGTTAACCACTATTAACATACGGCATTTCCCCGGTGTGTGTGTGCATGTGTGTGTGTGTGTGTGCACATGCACGCGCATGTCAAGAGAGATATAGATGATATAGTTATAGATATATAGGTATAGAAGTAGGCACAGATACAGATATAGATATAAGTATAAATGTACACATGTGCTTGTGTTTATGTATACATATATACATACATACAATTTTTTCACAAACTCTCTGTACTGTAACCTGTTTTTATTGCCTAACATTACATCAAGGCCCATTTTCTATGACTTTTTAGAAACCACACTGTATGAAATTCCATCTAACATCCATCATAGGCTTTTAGTAAATCACGTTGTGCTATAAATACAGTGGAGCTGCTGGTAACAAAATGTTCATCAAACAGAACCTGCTATCAACACCTGTTTTCAGTACCAGCCCTTCTTTCACTCAGCATCAGTCCCTATTTTAGGCTGTGTTGCCTTAGTGACAACCATGAGGCCAAGTTCACAATTTCATCCAACAGCCATCTTACTGGTGCTTTAGTGGAATGAAGGTCGGGTCTCCTGCAGGAAGAAACCGTACTTTCTCTCTTTCTCATCAAGATTAAAAAATTATCTTAGGGGCTCCCCGGATTCCTTGAACAAGTGGGGGGTCAATAAAAGCCGTCACTCGCTATGTCTGTCAGCCCCAGGATTGACAGCAGGCTCCAGCCCCCTGGTGCACCTCCCTCAGCGGCACAGGCTCCCAGTGGGCAGACCTGTGCTGGGCTTGGCGTCACTCCCCCTGGGCACCTACCCGACACTCAGCGTGCCCACACACTTAATGACACTCAAACCCCTCAAGCTTCTTTGAGCACCTGCTTCTGGTCTACACTGTGCCAGATGCTGAGGAGGAGTTTGACTTCAGATTGGGTGGGAAGATAAGATACAAACATTCATGACAGAAAAAAGCAGGAGAGGTAACTGGCTAAGCTAATCTGCTGTTCCCCCATCCTGGTCTCTGATCTAAAGCACCACGTGATGTCACGCACACATCAGCTGGACCACGTGATGTCACGCACAGCCCCAGCAGCTAAACCTTGTGAGGCCACCCACAGCCCCAGCAGCTGAATCATGTGGTACCACAAACGCATCAGCTGAACCATGTGATATCACACACAGCCCCAGCAGCTGAACCCTGTGACGTCACGCACAGCCCCAGCAGCTGAAGCTGCAGTGTTCTTCAGGCATCTGAAGATGCCTTAGAGACAGCTCAGGGCTCAGGGAGACCCTTCGAAGCCGCCTTGAGCAGCACAGACTTCGCGCCCCGGGACATGGCAGGCCTGCCCAGGTCTCCTGAAAGCGGGCCTGGCTCCTCTTTCCTGCCCGTTCCCGACTCCTGTTGGGACTTTTACAGCTCCTTTCCTGTTACCTCTTCTTCTCAGGCTTTGGCTTCTTCCACTTGTACTCCCAGGAATCATCCTTTAATCTCATTGTTCCACCCCCGTGTTCCTCAGCCTGAATCTGAGGCTCACAGATCCTAACCTCCAAACGCCCCTGGTATAGCCCCTGCTAGAGCCCGTGTATTCCTAGGTCTAATGGTGATGGCCAACAAAGCGACAGCCTTCAGCCCTCTCCTACGAGTGGAGCATGCTGCTGGCATGTATGGATGTATGTCTAGAGCAGAACAGAGCACCATCCTGTGACATTCAGGCATCGATGGGCTGACCCTGCTGGTGACTCACAATGACATATGTTGACTGCGGAAGGTCGGGTGTCCTTCACTTGGAAGGGATGGTACTTAGCACCCAGCAGTGTGTTAGTTATGTGCCGTAGTATAATTCCTCTAAGACAGCGGTTGCCAACTGGTGGTCCACGGACCACTGGTGATCCGTGAGGTCCGAATGGTTGGCGACCACTGCTCTACGGCCATGGACACCAAACCAGAGAAATGAAAGAACGTATTCAACCGGGTCTTCCCTTTACAGTGTTAATTCCTGAAAGTCAGGCATTTCAGTAAAGGCTACTGTCCTCTCACTTAGTTAAGGAAAGCTGCAGAGAAGCAAACACACCCATAGCATATGGAAGTGTTTATTCATTCCCCATAGCTGATCGTGACTATAGGATTCTTAGTTGCAAGTCTCAGAAACCCAACTCACGTGTTCTCAAGCAAAATGTAAGATATTTTCGGCTCATGCAACTAACAGGTACAGGAGTGTAATTGTCATCAGTGCTTGGATGAACACATCAAGCTTGGTCTCACTCCATCTCCTGCCCTGTTTTCATCTTTATTAGCTACATTTAGGCAGGTACTTCCCAGGCAATGCTAAGACTGGGGTTCCCAGTGGCTCCCGGCTTATACCCTATCACCTTAACAACACCAGGGGAAAGGGAGTTTCTGTCTCCCGGGAGATCCCCAGAAGTTCAGCACTGAGATCTCACGGCGTGGGCCCTCAGTCTATCTCTGAATCAACTACTGCGGCCAAAGGAAGTGGGCAAGCCACATGGTCGTAGGGTAGGAAAGGGGCTAGTATCCTAAGAACAGGAAATGGGTACCCAAAGGCAAAAATAATAACTGTACGACCCACCCCTTATCCTCTCGTTATCTACACACCTTCCTTCCATTCAATAATCTCTCTACCTGACATGATGGAACCAAGCCACACACATGCAAAAAATTAACTCCCTCCCTCTCCATCATAGGCAACCTGAAACTGGATTCTGTTTTTGTACCTAGCTCCAAGACCAGTGTCTCTGGGTCACGGAGATTCCTCTAGATGGTGTCATAGTTTGACACCCATCAGACTAACTGACAGGTGTAAGCACTCCCAACATATACAACAGGCCCTTGTATGCAAGAGTGCCAATAGGATAACACAATAGAATTTCCCCGTTGGAAATGAAAGGGGGAAACAGCGTTAAGATGTCGGCAGTCCTTTGCCTATTTTGTGTTCCGCTGGACAAGAACAACAGTAAGCGGTGGGGGAGGTCCTTCACCACCTGACTACCTGGTTCTTCTCTTTAAGAGGGTCCCCTCTGCCACATCTGCAGAGGGATGCTAGGAGGACCCTTCAGTGACCCACTTCCAGGGGGTGCAGGTTCCAGAATCGGGGCCTTCCGTAGGCGCAGCCAGAGCTTGAGAGTCACAATTCTTCAAGCCTGAGCGATAAGCTTCCCACTGACATTCTCAGGTTAGCATGTCAGAATTGAAGTAAAAGAGCAAACACACAACAGTGTAGTTCATGTTCACTGCAATGAACTAGCAGAGCAGAAGCAAAACTTCACGTTCCACAAGACAGGCAGCTGCATTACCAAGACCAGAGACAGAACAGCTGAGCAGTGGATGGTTTATGTGGGAGAAGACATACGGCAGGAATTCAATGGCTCCAGAAACACTCGAACCCCTTCGTTTGGAGGAGATGCGTCACAGATTCAACGTACTTCAAACGTAACCTTGCCTCAGTCCTAAATCAAGACAGCACAACATCAGAGAAACAGAAGCCCTGACCTATCCATACACACTGCATTTTCCACCCCAACGAGAGGAAGTATATTCAACCACAAACAAAACCCTAGCGTTGGAAAGGAGGAAATGTGAGGAATGGATGAAGTGCATGAAAGTATAATGTGAAGTTAAAAGGAAGGGAGGGAGGGAGGGAGGGAAGGAGGAAGGAATGGCAGGAAGAAGGGAGGGAGGGAAGAAACGAGGAAGGGAGCGAGGGAGGAGAAAGACTTTGCATGTAGCCAAGAATATTCGTTTTTTGTTTTGTATCATTAACAAAAATAGAACTTGCCAGCCAGGATACAAGCATGGATGATGCTGTTTGACATCATGCTCCTGCAGTGAGGGCCATGGCAGGA
The DNA here is from genome assembly GCA_004026665.1 of Murina feae. Lineage (NCBI taxonomy): Eukaryota > Metazoa > Chordata > Mammalia > Chiroptera > Vespertilionidae > Murina > Murina feae. The sequence goes on along the minus strand of PVJC01018576.1, from coordinate 24,148 downwards.
GTTCCCACAGCGAACTGGGGTGAACTCTGTGGCCACGGGAAGAGCCAGGCCCTGCCTGTCCGCGCTTCCCCGTGCCCCCTCCCCCTCCCCATTCCATGCAGGGAGCTCTCTCCCAGGCAGAGCCTGTCCCCCACTTGGCCAGCCCCTGTGCGAAGATGCTAGTGGGCCTCCTAACCTACCTTCCTTCTCTCTAAAGTGCAGCTCTAGTATTTTTCACACTGATCTTTCTGTGCCAGCCTCAAATGAGAATTTGCTCTATACAGGGCGAAGAATACTTGTCACAGGGATGTGATTTAGTAACTTTCCTTCTTAGTGAGAATCCTGGGTGTAATGCAGCCCATTTTTCCATCTTAAATCCTCACACTAGACCTCCTCAATTTTGGGTTGTTATAAACCTCATTCTCTGGGATTTGTCATCTGCTCAGTGTCCTTTTTGCAGGACAGGGGTAAAGAGAGGCTCACGGCCTATCAGAGATTAAAGAGGCCCCATCAAAGACCCTGAACAAGAAACCAGGAAAACCTCACCCAGGCCTTACTCTGTGCAATAAATACGTCAGCGGTATTCTGCCACCGTAAGTGGCACACATAAATCCCAGGAAAAGCTAAATGGTAATAACAACAGTCATCAGTGGTAGTACAGCAGTAGCATCACGGTCATGCTCAGTAATAGCAATATTGCTAATAACAAGGTTGCTTCGCTCTCCTCACCTAAACCACAGTCAACAAAATGAGTGATTAATTTCAGTAAATTACATGCTCGTCCCTTGTATCTCCACATCCAGAGTCCGCTGGGTCATATGATACTGATCATTGCGATAACCGCCGTTTATCAGTGCTTCCTACAGTCAGATGCTGAGCTAAAGTGTTACGAACTCCATCTCCTGTCACCTTCAAAAGAAGCCACGGGGTAGGTATCATCACCTCCTTTTGCAAAGGATGAAACCGAGGCTGATTTGTGTGTCAAAGTTGGAGAGGTGGGATCTAAACGATGTAGATTAGCTGACCTCTGCCTAGTGCCCAGCTCTGAAACTATGATTATTCTTACCTCAAACGTTTGTCAACTAAAATATGGTAAAGCCCTTATAGCAAATAACAGGACTTAGACAAGTATGGTTCGATTCCTGTCTTGCCGCGTGTCTTCGTCCATTCAGGCTCCTGTCACGAAACCTCCAGAGACCGGGTGGCTCAGACAACAAACGCTCATCACTCAGAGTTCTGGAGGGAGGCTGGCGGGTCCCAGAGCCGGGTGCCAGCAGATTCCGTGTCTGGTGATGGCTTCACGTTCTTCCCACCTGCTGGGTCCTCAGATGCAGAGGGGCAAGGAGCTCTCACCACTCCTCCCTCATGACCTAATCATCTGCCAAAGGCCCCACCTCCTGGTGCCACCACATGGGTGGCGGGGAGGGTGTTACAGCTCCTGATTTAGATGAACAAATGCGCCCGGCCAGCATGGCTCAGAGGTCGACCATCCACCCATGAACCAGGAGGTCACGGTTCCATTCCCGGTCAGGGGACATGCCCGGGTAGCAGGCTCTGTCCCCAGTGAGGGGCGTACAGGAGGCGGCTGATCGATGACTCTCTCTCATCAGTGATGTTTCCATCTCTCTCTCTCTTTCCCTTCCTCTCTGAAATCAACACAAACATTTTTTAAAAACCAAAAAAGATGAACAAATGCAAGCCAAAGGATGAACAGGGCGGCTCTGTGTGTGGCGACAGCTCTGGCTGCTGGAGGCAGAGCCCTGACCTCAGCCCTTGCAGGCCCTTCCTGGGGCTTCCTGCCATCTCCGGGCAGCTTTCTGCTTCTTTTCTGAAGAGTATAGAGAGGAGGGGTGCACGAGGGGTACACGAGGGGTGCAGGAGAGGTGCACTGGCTCGTTTGTTGTTTCCACAAAGAACAGTGTCTGCTGTGCCTCTGTGGAATCAAACTGCTGTGGAAAGAAGCGACCAAATCCCAGGAAAAGAGTGATGAGCAAACAGCTAACAAAGCGTGAGTCTGAGGGCCTGGCGCTCACCCAGGCTCCGGCTCCAGGAGAACTGTGCGGGTTTGGTGCCCCCTGCTGTCCCTTTCCTGCCTGCACCTGTGATCTGTGTTCCCAGGGTCCTCTGTCCTGTGTTCCCTGTGTTGTTTCCTATGTTCCCCGCATCCTGTGTGTCCTGTATCTGTGTCCCATGTTCTGTATCCCCTTTGTGCTGTATTCCCTGTGTCCTGCATTCCCTCCGTTCTGCCCCCTGTGTTCCTGAGTTCTGTGTGTGTGTCTTCTGTGCCGGTGCCCTGCATTTCCCATGTTCTGCCAGCAGCAGACATCCTGACCACGGTGGGCTGGCAGGATCACTGCAAAATGAGCACTAAACCGGGGAGAGGACACCGTGTTTTGAATACGCACACCTGAAACATCAACTCGGTAAGCCCATGCCGTTAACAAAATCAAGTGCAGCGAGGTGGCTCTGCACCGCGCCCCCACCACAGAATGTTGAGCTCCTGTGCAGCCTGGTGACAGCAGAGCCTGGCCAGTGTCCTCAGCTGGCTGCCCCGGAGTCACCTGGGTGCCCTGAACATCACTCCTGCTGGCTCTGCACTGGGGCTGGGAGTAGGGTGGAACCACGGACATGGGAACACAGGGCAACCGTTCCTTCAGGAAGTAACTGATACGCTTCTACACTTAGTGGGGAGGTGTATAAGCGATACAAAGGCTAAGGGCAAGACCCTTGCTCTCCAAAAGGAAAAAAGAGATGATAAACATAAATGGCTAAATACATTAGTTACCACTTACTAAGCCAGCCACTTTGCCACAACAGCACTGTGAACGGATCACTGCCAGGTTACACATGGAGAGACTGCGGCTCAAAGCAGCCCAGGGCCCAGGCCACAGTGACCGAGGCAGGCCTCCAACCCCGGCCCTCCTGACTCCACGCCCCACACTCTGCCACTCGTGTCCTTCTATGGCTCCGTTCTGTCACAGACGCGGAGAAACCACAGCCACCCACGTGGGCACACGCAGGCACACATTCACGGACAGGGAGGGCACATATCCATGGCAGTGTCACCTCTGGAGTTAGAGGAAGGCAAATGGGTGGGATGGGGGATACGCAAATGTCTTACTCCTTTTGTTTTTAAAACAAACAAGGCTTAAAAGCCACGTATAACTCAAGGTGTGCTGTTACATAAAAGTATTGGAAAGGTTAATAAAAATCATTCATTGCAAAACAAAGTCAATATTTGTTTGTTCCATGCTGGGTACATGGCTGCTATTTATAATGGTGCGGCTCCCTATTTTTAAATTTTTTCCTAAAGAATATTTTGAAAGAAGAAAAGAAACTGGAAGGAAATGAGTAGCCTCCAGGAGTCTGAATCTGAAGTCATGAAAACCACTCTACCCACTTAGCAACCACACAGGAGCTTGACTGCAAAACCACAGGTTCAATCCCCGTGGGGAAGATCGAGCCATTTACCCAGCGGCTTGCATATGGGGACCTCTGAGCACTTCGCAAATGCAAATTAATTGCGCCCCGTCACCTTCTGAGAGATGGCGGGGATGTTACAGATTGCTAAGCAGGGTCTGGGGAAAATGAAGTGTCTTGTCTAGCATCGCACCATGAGTTACGGACTGAATTGGGACAAGAGATTTAGAAACTTGACAGGCAGCCCTGTGGCCTCACTGCTGTGACGGAGACGAAACCTGGCGCGTCAGCCGTCCCCATTCTGTTTGTGGACCATCACGATGTGCCCTGACTTTAAGGAGCAGCCCGGGAGAGAGAGGTCAACTCCCCTTCCGCACATGGAGCCTCCCCTGAAAATGCCCGTCCACACATACATCGGAGCTTTTTCAGGGACAGCCCAAACCACATCCTCTGGTTTTCCTGTGTGCGCCCAGCCAGGCTTTTTAAAGCACTGGGCCTATGGCGGCATGAAGCAGCGATCCTTCCCCTTCCCCTTCTCCTTCTCTCGGCAGACAGGGCCTGGGGACAGGGAAACTTGGCTGTCAATCCTGGCACCTATTTCCTCTTCCAGTACCTCTGCCTTCCTACCTGATTCCATAGCACAGAACACTAGGAAGGTCCGTCCTTGTCATCTCACGCCTCATCCTTTTATACATCTGGTTTTAATGAGCATTGATTTCAGAGAGGAAAGGAGAGGGAGAGAGAGATAGAAACAGCAATGATGAGAGAGAATCATTTATGGCTGCCTCCTACACACCCCGTCCTGGGGGCCCAGCCAGTGTTGCTCAGTGGTTGAGCATCGACCTATGAACCAGGTTAGAGCACATCCCCAGTTGGGGGTGTGCAGGAGGCAGCTGATCAATTATTCTCTCTCATCATTGATGTTTCTGTCTCTTTCTCCCTCTCCCTTCCCCTTTCAGAAAACAATAAAAACATACTTTTTTTTTTTTTTATAAAAAATAAATTAGTGGGAGAAGCTGGGTGGCAGAGTTGGGCCATGTTTTAAAGGATGTTGCATTAAGAGTATACAGTTATTTGTACGTGTGATACTGTAAGCCAGGGGTCCTCAAACTTTTTAAACAGAGGCCAGTTCACTGTCTCTCAGACCGTCGGAGGGTTGGACTATAGTTTAAAAAAAACTATGAACAAATTCCTATACACACTGAACACATCTTATTTTAAGCAGGACAGGCAGTGGCGGCAAAAACACCCAGCATGTGGCCCGCGGGCCGTAGTTTGAGGCTGCCTGCTGTAAGCAATGGGGAATCACTGAAGCTGTATGGGAGGAGAGTAATTGGGTCAGAGCTATGCTTAGGAACACTAAACTGGCAAAGATGTGTGGAATGGGTTAGAGCAGGAAAGAACTGGAAGTGAGGTCAGAAAGCTACAGCCATCTGTTATCCTGAAGATTTCCTACAGAGAGGGCCACTAATGGCCCATGGCCCCATTCTACGGAGTGCAAGCTAGGTCACTAACCATTACACTGAAAATCACACCTCAGGAAGTCCAATGAAGACAGACATAAATACAGCGTAAGCTCCAACTGGTTTGTTCAAATACTTGTTTTTGCTGGGAAAGCCTGCTCCTTGCAATGCCAAGAGCATTTACAGCTCTCCCGAGCCCGAGCCTGCGCCATGCCCTAAGTCTGAACAGGCCCGCATCTGGCTTTAATGAGCACCAGCTAAGAAGAAACCTATCTGGAGAATTGGATAGGAAGGAAAAGCTGGTGTTTGGGGGGGAGAATATGTTTTATCTGAAACCATTCAGCTCCTACTTTATAACACTCTCCACTGCCAAGCGCATTTCAGGCGTGGAGTCCCACGGTGCTTCCATATAACAGAAAATGGGGACCTAAAACGGAAATGCCTCTTGACTGGTGTGGCAGATGGCCCTCTCCTGATAGTCAGGCAGATGGGCTGGGCACACAGGGAGAAAAGCCTGTAAAACAGTGAGGACTTGTCCAGGAGTGCCTACCCCCTTGCGCATGGGTATCAGGCATGTATGGCAGGTCCTCCTTGCTTCGTTTAACATTGACACGATGTCATGGAAACGTGACTCTCGTTTATACCATCAGCCTATGGTAAAACCGGCTTCAAGAGACATCATTTCACTGAAAGTTGCAGAACCTACTGATGACCTTCCGTAAGGGCTTGCTGTATATAAAATATAAACAGCATTCCTGAGCGGGGAGGGCCTTGTTCATCTTCGTACAGCCACAGTGCACTGCACATGGCAAATGTCTAAAGGTGACTGCATGTATCATCAGTTTAATGAGAACTCGCAACTCTTATCTTTTTAATATTTTTGTATTGATTTCAGAGAGGAAGGAAGAGGGAGTGAGAGATAGAAACATGGATGATGAGAGAGAATCGCTGATGGGCTGCCTCCTGCATGCCCTCGACTGGGGACAGAGCCCACTAGACAGAGCCCACTACCATGTGTCCTGACCGGAATCAAACCACAACCTCCTGGTTCATAGGTCAGTGCTTAAGCACTGAGCCACGCTGGCCAGGCAGAAGTCTCAAACTCTTAAGGTACAGATGTAAACTGGTCTTTGGTACAAGTAAGCCCGTGAGGTTTCCATGTTCAGTAAAAATCCAACCGGGAAACTGGGCCCCAGGTACTCTCATCTCGTAGACATTGTTGATAACAAAGCAGGGAATGGTGGGGGGGGGAGGGAATCTGGGAGTTTAGAATGTGTTATATTCAAAGCCTTTTGGTTTAACTGCGGGCCCTAGCGGACAAATCAGGCTGCAGTATCTAACATCATGGAGGGAGAAACCAGAGCAAGATCAAATGCGAATCTGCCAGACACTGATACGGAATGTATTACATGCCAGCCACTATTTTAATCACTTTTAAACTCGTAATTCGTTGAACTTAATGCTCGTAACAAACCCGGAAGGCATACTATTATCACCCTCACTGACACGTGAGAAAACTGAAGTGTCACGTGTATATACTTAACCTGCCCACAGTCACCCAGTTGGCCTGGACCCAAGTTCTGTCTTCACCGTAACCCCCGGCCTCTTCCATGTCTCTCTCCAGGACTGCTACAACAATTCTATGCTTGACTTATTCTGTCTAGGACGGTAAACACTTGGTACGATTTGAGAAATCGGGGCATCCCTTGTTGCAGGAATAAAAGTACTTGTTGAGAATTAAAATGTGATCATTTTCTCCCTAGTTCCATGCTAGGCACAGTCTGATTGCTAAATACATGTCAAATTCCAGTGTAGACGAGGGTTTGATATAAAAACATTTCCCAAGGGTGGCTGCCAGACATGGCTTGCTGCCTCCTCTTCCACCCTGCACTATCCCAGAAGGGCAAAATCGGGTTTAACTTCAGGGAAGGTCTGGGAAGAAGGAACGAGGCAATTCGTTCTTCCGCGACGCAAATGCCCAAGGAGTAATGTGGACCACAATGCAGAGCGCCCAGCAGCAGAGCCCACGAGTGAGCAGATCCTCAGCTCCTGCGGCCAGGAGGAGGGAGTTCCAGAGCAGAGTCCACATGCCTGGCCGGGACGGAATGTGCTAGAATCGGACCTCTGCTGCGTGTCCACGTCTCACTGCTCTTGGACAAAAGGAGTGGCTGTGTGTGGAGGCAGCGCATGTGTGTGTGATGAGTGAGGATGTAGCCCATCCTCGTGACTCATACCAACGACGCTTCAGCACTGAGTTTCTGGTTGTGTTTGCCACCCAGCTGCCTCTGTCACAAAGAAGTCTCCTTCCCAACAGAGTGGCCAGCCCCTAAAGATTCGTTCCCAAAGGATCACTAGAGGTCAAAATTCTGTGAGCCTCTACCCCTTAAAATAGGGAAAATGCCTGTAGACCTCGGGCAGCACAATCCTTCCAAATGGGGGCAGGACGGAGAATGCCCTTTCAAAGGGGCAAACAAGACCGAAGCCAATCGTTTCAAGAGAAAGAACCAAACTCAGTGCAAGGGGTCACCGGGACCAAAGTCCCAGCTTCAGTGACAGCTCTGGCCCGTTCCAAGCACTCTGCACACCTCCAGGTTTCTGCCATCGATTGGCGCTTTACCCATTTTGTTGAACGCCAAGAGTTTGTGCGGTGGTGTCAGTACAACCGGTAGGTCGTATTGAAGTTTGGACTCCATAAAGCAAGGACAGTGTGACTGAAAAGAAAGGCACTGATAATATAGAGAAAACGGAGACCTTGGAGGCAGACAGACTCGAGTTGGATTCCGAGCCCTGGCAGCTGTGCCATCCAGGCCAAGTTACTCAATGCTCTGAACCCTGGTCTGCTCACTGGTGAGATGGGGCAATTACACCTGCCCTGGGGACCTGATGCTGTTGTGAAAGTAAAACAAGAGCGCACGTCAAAGCGCCCAGCACTCTGCCCCGTCCACAGATGTTTCCCTTCCCTGTAAAGGTGCAGAAAGACAGTATGCCACCACTGCACAGTGGCACCAGTCTGCAAACGGACAGGTGAGCCAACCAAAATGGGGACAAGATAGTTATTGGGTACCCAATGCATGGGCACCACAATTCACACTCAGGTGAGCAAACAGAAGACATGGCCTGCTTTAAAGGCACTTACATGCAAACAGGGAGGCACCACATCCATGTTAGACACGCAGCTGCCTGCAAGGCCTAACGAACCCCGCGAGACCTCACAACGCGCTGGCGCATCGCGCTGACCTGGGAGAGGCTCTCACCTGATCCTCTCAACAACCTAATGAAGTCGTTACTGTTATTCCCATTTTCCAGATGAGAAGACTGAGGCTCAGCAAGGTTCAGTTACTTACCCAAGGCCACAGAGCTCATATGTGGGCTGTGAACTCAAGCAATCTGCGTCTCTAAATACTGGCATGGGAGGATTAGGTCCACCGACGTGTTGGGGGAACTGGACTAGTGCACAGACTTCTTGGAGGACGGAGTTCTAAGGAAACATGGGATCTGGCCTGGGGAGGGGAGGAGAGAGGAAGCAGAGCCAGGAAACCAAAGGCAGAGCCTCTGGCTGAAGGGGAGGAAACCACACCAGGACAGGGAAGCTTCCTTAGGGGGGAAGGACACTGGAAGGCGAACCCTTTACAAACCGCTGCTTGGAACCCAGACTTTCAGCCAGAATGTCAGCCTGCGTAAGAACAACGTCCCACACTTCTGGAGACAGGCCCGAGTTCACAAAATGCTGACATCATTTTCTCGCTCGGTGATAATGGGAGGCAGCATTTATTGAGGAATGTGTGATCAACCAGGCACTGAACTAAGCTCACCCCAGGCGCTAGTGCTGCCCCTCCTAGGTGAGAAGGCAGAGGCCACGGTCAGCTAACCCACGAAAAGGGCGGGGCCCAAACCCAGCTCTAACCCTGGAAGGCATCGCTCAACCATACAGTCCTCCAAACAGCCTCATTAGCAGGCCAACTAGTGATACCATTTCTCAGATGAAGAAACTGAGTCTCAAGGAGACCAAGAAACTTGAGCAAGTTCACCTCCACTAAGAACTAAACCCGGTTTTGTGACACCTACTCCTCAACTCCCCCTCCGCCCACCCCCAACCAGGACAGGCCCCAGGACCCTCCCCTCCTTCCTATGACCAGCTGTAAAATGAGACATCTCCTAAAGGAGGGAGCGCCTGCCGCCTTCCCAGGGCTGAGGGGTTTCTGGGGGCTCCCCGCGCCCCACCCTGTGGCTGCGGCCAGGCCGCGTGTTTGTGCCTGCTGGGCTGGGCCTGCTATTTCACAGTAGTTGGCACTCCCACCGAGGCCTCTGCCAGGGGCTGGGTCAGCTTTCCTGTCTATCTCCTGGGCAGCAGCTGTGTTTTTACCAGGAGAGTCCCCTGCTCCTTCTCCCGGGGGAGGACCTATTCCAGCTCCCATACGCGGTCAGGGTTGTGCGAGGATAAGATAGGAGGGTGGACCCACCCCTGCAGTGGGTGGGCCCTCTCAACGACGGGAGCACCTCCCCACACAGGCTGCCCAGGGGCCGGAGTCTATGCCCCTTTGGGGCCCAGGAGGCCCGGGCTGTGAGCCTCAGCACCTGCAGACCCTCTGGGGCTCTGGGCAGCGACAGCCTTCCCGCTGCGGGACCTGAGACTCAGAAAAGGAAAAAGAGGAGGGAGACGGAGACAACGGGATGAAGGAAGAGAGAAACATGGAAGACAGACAGAAAGGAATTAAGGCCGAAGACCAACACAGGAGAAAGTGCTGCCAGTCCTGGCTTTCCAACAAGTTTGAACCCGCGTCTCAGACTGGCTGGAGTATCAATTGCATTGATACAAAATTAAATTGCATACACAACTGAGCACATTACGGGCTAGACGGTACAAAATAAAGACCTTCTTCTTTCATATTCTCCTCCCCACAGGGTGGTAACTTGACCCTTGCCAGTCTCCTAGGTTCCCACACCTGGACTCTCTCAGGACGGCCGTGTGCCTTAGAACAGATGTGTACTCCCCCTTCTGAGGAGGACACCCAGCCTGTCCTCCCTTCTCCTCCCCTTCGCCTGGCCCCTCCCGTGATCCGTAACTCACAGCCTTTCACCCTCCACCTCACCCTCCCTCCACCTTTTCGGCCATCCACATGGTTTTCTGATGCACCCCTCCCTGTCAGTGGTTAGGGAAGGGATAAGAAGCTTTCCTTTCTGTTTGCCAGTGTTTAAATTGCTTCTGAAAACACTCCGGGGTAAAGACGATGAAAAGAGGACAGTCTTTTTCAACGAAGGAAGGTTCACGAAGAACGCAGCAGGGAATGCCGGCGGGGGGCTCCGGAATTGCTGGCCCCATTCCCTTAGCTCACGTCCCACTTCTCCCCTAACTCGTGGTGGTGGGAGAGCAGCCCCGACATGTGCCCTGCCTGATCACTGAACTGTGACCTCCTGGTTCACAGGTCAATGCTCCACCACAGAGCCACGCTGGCCAGGCAGCTGTTCAGCTTCTTGGTGTTGGAGAAATTACCGGAAACCATGGAGAACAGGAACAGTGGGCACATGGAAGGCCACAGGAGCTGCTGAAACTAGAACGGGTCGCAGGGTGAAATCAGGGGGGCTTTCTGTGCCTCGAGCTAAGGTGCCCACTCTATGTAGGCTGTGCAGCACCCACTGACAACAGTACACAAGGGGAGGTGACGTGATTGAATCTGTTAATCAGGGGAATTAATTCTGCTGGCAGGGTAAACGACAGCCGGGAGGGAGGAGAGATTAGAAGCAAAAAGTGTGATTAGTAATGAGTTATGGGGAAGGACACGTTATCCAATCTCCCCAGAGGTCCACACGGCCAGGGTAGGCGAGCAAACACGCTCCTATGGCAACTCTCTTATCAGAGCCAAAGGCCTCGCCCTTACGAACTCAGAACTCACAAACGCCCAAACCCTAATCCTGCAGGACCTCAGAAGGCCATCCAGTTGTCTTACAAGTTTCAAAAACAGGACATGTTTTCCGTCTAAGGGCTAATTTTAATGTACTCACATTTTTTAAAACTAACAAGGCGTTTAAAGGGTGGGGGACAGAATACACCCCAAAACAACAAGCAACAGCAACGTGTCTCTACCTTCAAAAGTTCATGAATCACTGATCTGAATCATGATGCGCCAGCTCCCTTCCTGGGGGAGCTCCTCCAGGAATGGGTTCCCTAGAGCCTCCTGGAGCCTTGGACAGTCAGGGGCCTAGAGCTCACAGGGCTCCAGCCCTCGCCTGCCTGAGACAATGTAAGAACCGTGGAACAGCGTGTCAGCACCCCGTTTTCTTACACATCCTGAGAGGGCGCTCCCTCCCTGCCACCCTGGCTACCACCTCCCCCTTCCCCCAGCACTGCCCTGGGCTGATAATGCCAGAACTCCACTCCACTCCCTCCCCCCTGCCCCCAGCCCTGCCTCAGCTTCCTCCCTGTGCACACCACTTGATAACCTGGCTGTTCCCCTCTGACTTGTCCCCCGTCTTTCCCACAGGCAGATTGCCACCTGCATTCCGAAGTGTTCGATTTACATAATTCCGACTGCGTTCGGTGCCAGCTTCCTGTTTTTGTAAACGCCAGGACAAGTTTTTCATTTCATAAGAAATCAGAGGCCTGGCTCGCAACCGCCCTGCACCAAGCTGGTCCCTCTGCCCAGAGAGGACAGGGAAGCGGCCCTCCTGTGATTTCCTTCTTGTTTTAGAGACAGAAGCTTAGAAAACACCCAGTGGTTTCCAAGTCAGGGAGTTTCATGCAAACGCTCCACTTCGCTGGCTGCTGGCTTCCTGTGAGCAGACAAGTTCCAAGCTGAGTCAGAGAGCACAGCCGGCCCAGCAGTGATTCACCCCCGTTGCTAACGACACCCCAGCCACCTCCACCCACCACAGTGGGCGCTGCTTCTGCGGGCACCTCCGCGTCAGTCTGTCCCTGGGGAGCAAGGACCTGAGGCCCTTCCCGGAGTTTCTCTTCCAGATGGTGCAGCAGCCCTGAAAGCGCAGGCCACGCGGGGCTGGCCTTGAGATAAGGAGACCAGCAGGGCCCGAGTGGCGTGATTTCGGGGATGCCAGGAAGGCCCCGCTGCTTCAAAATAAGTCCCCACTCTCCTCACCCCCCCTTTGCACAGGGCAGCAGGCTCCTCTGAGTTGGTTTCTATTGTTGCTGGTCTTCCTGAAAGATACAAATATAGCTTAAACAGGCCACTCTCACCCGAATATGATTAATGGGATGCGTTCACTTTGGCAAACACAAATCACTTGAGAGAAGCAGATGGGAGAGATGGGAAATGATAACCCAAAGACAGCCGGGCCGGAGAGGCAGGGAAGACACACCAATGGCCCCCACTGCTCCATTTCGCCCAGGACCAGGCTGGGCTGCACCATGGCCCTCCGGATTCCAGGATTCTCTCGAAGGGCCCCGACAAACAGCGCCCACACAGCGGCTGCTTCAGGTGTGGATAAAGTAAGGGGGGGTCTGAACCATGCTGTGCCATCACAACAAAGAAAGCTCACAGGCCTCCATACAGCTGTCTATATCATCACGCTCGTCACCTCGGGAGATGGGCGCAGCTTCTCTGATTCTACAGATGGGAGGGGGGGTGAAGACAACCCCACAAGGAAACGCGACCCGGCTTCTCTAACTCATGGCATCATAACACATCACAGAGTAACTGATTAATTCTGACATTTATTAAAAATCAAGATGCAATTCACGTCACATTAAATCGCCATTTTAAAGCACGTAAGCCAGTGGGTTTTAGTGGACTCACTGTACTGTGGGACCATCATGCCACCTAATTCCATGTGCCAGCAGCACTGAAATGGCAGATGGGAAAGTCCTCTGCTCACCCCCCCTCCCAGGGCCTCCTCCGCAGGTAGATGTCAGTGGGTAGACGCTAGGAGACACCAGAGAAGAGGCCATAAGCAGAAGACCCCAGATACTGGGACAAAGGGAAGGGCGTTGCTTGGTAACAGCTGTGTTGGGGCAGGAGATCAGAGATCAACCAACTCCCGTAGCTGGGGGACAAGGGGCCAGGCAGCTGGAACTATGTGAGATGTTGAATAACTTTTCACTCCCTGAACCACGTCCCACTCCACATGACAAGAGCACATCCTCATGCCTCTTGATATCCTCCCAAACCTCCACCCTGATATCTCATAAGCATCTTAACCTTGACTAAATGCAAACTAAAATTATCCACTTTTCTCCTCTACATCATCTCCCTTTCCCCTCCCCACTCCACTTTTGTCCTCCAAACTCACCGGCCTCTTTCATTTCCTTGAACTCACTCTGCTCGTCCTGTGCCAGAGAATGTGCGTGGGCCGAGCCCTCCACTGGAATGCTGCTCCCCGACCATGTCCCTGGGCTCTTCTCCCCATGCGCAACCGCTCTGCGCTCCCCCCAGATCTCAGCTCGGGGAGGCCCCATGAAGCAGCAACGCCTCTCTCCTGTGCTCTCAAGGCTGCTTCAGGCACAGCTTCTATTAACGCTTACCGTTGCCGCATCAGTACACACGGAGTGTGATCACTTCGTTCATGTCTACAGAGACCCTGGCTATGCTGACTGGAGGCACCTAGCACAAAGCCTGACACCAACCCGGGCAACAAGGACATGATGAACCAAAGAATTCCGTTTTGTTTTGTTTTGCTTTGCGATTAACTGAACTATACCTGACATACAGCATTTTATTACTGTCAGGGGCACACCTTGATGATTTGCTATTTGTCTGTATTGCAAGACGATCATCGTACGTCTAGTTAACATCCGTCACCACACAGTTACCCCCAATTGTTTTTCCTTGTGACGCCTGGAACAGACAGGATCCCTGAGAGCTCTCCAGGATAAAGTGGCTACAAGAAGAAACCTTAAAGGACCACAGGACTTAAACTCTAGAAACTAGGATTCAGTACCATTAAGCTGGTTATCACACTGCTTCAGCCACAAGCAAAGGTTTGGCAAGAATGCAGTTTCAAAAACAGGGATTGGTAGGCGGTGGACTTGATAAACCAGTTACTACTCTTGACCTGTTCTCTCATCCAACCCTTTCTGCTTTCAAAATGTAGGCTGAAGGAGGATCTAAGTGCATGACCTTGACAACTGTCAGACAGTATTCTCAGATCTAGATCTAGAGCACTGGGGGACACAGGGATAAACTGGGAGGACCTGGCATACCACGGAGATGTGAGCAGAATTCGCTCATCCTAATCACTCCAACTAGACGGCATTTCAAGGGGCTCTGATTTTTTTAAATCCTGTTGAAAATGATATAAGATCTAATAAGTACATTGTGTGATAAAATGCTGCAACACTGTAGCTGATTTGCATAACATTTTGGTTCTATGCCAAAAGTAAGCACAGAGCAGTGTTAATGAAGCAACTCTGACCTGTGCAGATTGGAGGGGAAGCTATAGTGTCTCCTCTAGGCACTAGAGAGAAAGGAATTGCATTTTCCCTTTCCCCCTCTCCTTACCTCAACCTCCGCCCTCGTTACCCAGCTGCCGAAAGCACTCAGGGGTGCCAGGGGATGGGATCAACCCGAATGATCTCTAATATATGATAAAAAGCAAATCACACCTTCCTCCCCCCCCCCCTTCCCCATTTACAACATGTTTACTATAATGGACACAAATCACGTGTGATACACTTTGCAACTCATCCAGGCACCCAGCTGAAAAACTAAATTAAGGAGTTGATGGCTTTCCTAGAAAAAAAGATTCAATGCTTTAGCACTCCCTACTAACCAAGGAGATAATTTGCCTTCGCTTCAACCTCTTTGTGGCTGTCTCTCACTTAACACAATAGCTGTGTTCCTGAAAACCTGTGTGCTTTTTGTGTTTTGTAAAGTGTACCATATTCGAAAGGCACTAAGGGAGCTTCCTATTTAAAGGAATTCCACATTAAACAAATAGCAAAACAATGGCTATAAGAACTATGGCAACATAAAGAATTCTTATGACTTCGTGTTGGAAAGAAAAAATCATAATCAAACTAGTGTGTGCACTACAATTAAAAATTTTAAATAACAGATATCATATATAATAAACTTTTGGAATAGAATTTATCAAAAATAATAATAGTGTGTGATACATTAGGGTGATGGAATATTTCTCATTTTCCTTTCCAAACTTTCTGGAATGATGCTTCTAAAACTAAAAATGCAAGGTGAAAAAATTCTGTAATAAATCCTTATTTAAAAAGCTGAGCAATTATTCAATTATGCTATCAAACTGGATCTTCCCATGATAAGCTTCCTTTATACTGGGGTAAGTCAGTATTTCAAAGGTTTTAAAAAACATTAATACTCCCCATTGAGATACATTTTAAATGTAACAGTTAGAACAACCCTAAAACCAATCAAAATTGGGATGTAAAGGAGAAAAATGCTGGCAAGTGAGAAAGGGACTCTGTGTGCAACTCCTGATGCAGTTTTTGCGCCCAGCACAAGCCAAAACAAGAGCTGCGGGCACCTCTTGTGCTTTGTTCTGCACTGGAAACCACCCTGCCTTCTCCGCCCTTCCCAGGTGTTTACATTTCATTATTTTTGTTAACAACCATCACACCCCTTCCTTGAGCCTATGGGGCATTCAGAGAAGCATCCAGTTCTTCCCACACACCCCTAAAATATGGACATAAACACACACACACACACACACACGCATATACACACCTTTCCCCTTTCAGAGCCCCAGGTAGGTTTCCCTGACTTTTTGGTTTGCTACGAATTACTTTAAAGGCAAAAAAAAAAGGCTGTATACTTCCTTTATGTTATGCAATATAAAATTCCTGCATTTTTATTACACAAATCCGTCATCTACCCACAAATCTCTTTCATTACCCATAATATCCAGTTTATATACAAAGACTTACCAAGTAACTTACAACAAATTGATTCCTTTAAAACAATAAAAGGAAGATTTTATTTCTAGGCTTAAAAGAGTTCCATCAACTGGTGATAAATAAAATACCATTTTGCTGGATGGCGTCGATGTGGGGGGAAAGTGGACATACGTCACTTTCAATAATAAAGATTTTTTTTAAAAGAAAACAAACAAACAAAAAACACCAATTTGTGGAATGAAGTGAAGGACGGGGGCCGATCCTTTCCCTACCCAGGGAAATCACTGACTTACCCTCCTCCATTCTGACATTATTTATTGGACTTTACAGTAAAATGGCCAAAGTCACTCAGTGTCGCCATCGATGACAGTGTCTGCTTTTCCCTATACTTGCCTACAGTCCTCTGCTATAAGCTCAGAAATAAAATAAAAACTTGCGGCGAAACCTCAAAAAGAGATTCCATAAACACCGTAGCACGTGCTCCTAATACTGGCATTACAGTGACTACACTCATGAGTTCAGGCTTCTCAGTCGGAACTGACATCATTTCCACAGACACCTGTCGCGTCTGCATCAAAGGACTCAGTCGGGATTTCCAGAACTCCTAGCACAAAGACAGACGACTTCATGACAGCAGACTGCTAAGCCCAAGACCGGCAAAACGAAAATTAATTTCCTGGGATTAAGTGAGCTGATTTAACTGTGACTAATAGTCTATTTCAAATAGGTATATAAGGACATATCCTTTTCTTTCTCCTTTATCCCTAACCATCCATTTAACAGCACATACTTTTACAAACCGGAATGAGACTTTCTGTAAGTGGTATGTTATTTCAACATCCCTCCTTAGAATTTAGGGTGAGGGAGACTTTTTTCTATATATAAACTAGAAAGTTTAAAGAAAAACTTAAAGTAGTGACTCTTTAGAATACATTAACAGACTTTATCTACAAACTACCCAAGGCAATGGTAACAACGGTTAAATTTTATTCAAAATGCTTTTACTAAGTTCCTTTACTTTTCATGATCATATAGTTATTTACTTAGGCTCTATAAAAATCTATCCTCTTTCCTATAAGATTAAATTGGATACAAATTTGCTACAATAAGCAAGACACAAACCATTAGATATGACAAGCTACCACTAGGACCAAGGATTATGCTTTGTAATTTAAAGAGAAATGCCTACGAACAATAATGTGTTGGTAAGTATTTAACAACCAGCTCTCCCAAGAGAAAAGAAGCACTGCTTTGTAATATTTGCCAATTTCTGTGGTGTAAATACTCCCATCATAGCCAATTTCAACATGACATCACTAGGCATGGAGCTGGGAAGAGACACCCAACAGCACACCATTATATAGTATGTCTACCACAAAGATACAACAGACATAAATAACCTCAAGGGCATATGTAAAAATAAAATACCATGCAATAATTAACAAATGATGGTTTTTGAGTATTTATTGCCACTAATTCTAATATAATTCATTTAATCGTAAGTTATAAAGTGTAATTCCTAGTAATGGCCGTGTTTAACAAGCAGCTTACAAAATTCCTGCAAACTTGACAATCAGCTCTCATGGGCCAGTATGAGCCAGTTCCAGCATATCACTCCCAGACAACTGCCCTGGAACCTATGCTATGGCTTACAGGACATCAGCAGGAAATAAAGAATCTCCTAGCAGGTCAGGAAGTGAGAAACTTGACGTTGTCAGAGGATACTCTCAGAGGCTACTGCAGGCAAAGCATAGAAGCAAATTAGATGGTCATTGTTCCTTAGCTCAGTAGATGAGCTAATACAGGTAATAAAATAATTCTGATACAGAAAAGCAAATTACAACTGTAAAGAATTTACAAGTTAACCCTTAAACCAGAATTGCTCTGGTTTTATTCCTATATAATAACATGTCTTCGCATATTAACATGTCTTATATACTACGTAAATAAAGCAAAATGTCAAATGAATTCTACTGAATCAGAAAACCTCAGAACAATGCATGCGGTCAAATCCGCACCTTAGAGAGGGACTTGACCAGAAGGACAGATTGTGAAAATACAACTAACACCTGCTGAGCCGTCACTATGGGATGCACATCCCAGCCCAACAGTGAGGGAGGAGGGTCCACTTTGCCCAAGATGGGACGGGGTGAAAAACCATGATCCCTGTTTCATTCTAACCCCAAAATATGAAAATCTTGAACCTCTCCTGTAGGTTACAGACTCCCCAACAAAAACATCTCTATCCCTAATTTTTACCATGTTGAAGGCCTGAAGATACTTCTCAACCTTTGTAAATACTAAGATCATGCAAGAAAATTACAGTTTTTCCATCATGAACACACTGACAGTAAATTCAATTATTTGGTCATTCTTTTACTCTAAATACCTGTTTGCATATTTTATTTACGAGCCCATCTTTCTAAAGCCTAGACACCCTTGCAAACCCCTTAATAAGTAAAGTCCTTTTCGTTTCTAAATGCTTTTGTCTCTGAGTCTTTCTTTGGCGGTAACTTGCTTATTTGTCCCTATTTTTTGGTCCTACATACCTGTTCGAGTCAGGGCCACATGGCTCCTGTTGGACCACACTTCTTGCAGACTAGAAACTCAACATAAAATATAAAAATAACCATCTGAAGACATTGGAGAGCAACCAAAACAGGCAGATCCTGGAAGGGAGTCAACATTTGGAAGAAGGAAACAGTGCTGAGTGAATTTTCCATTTGTTATGGCTTTTATCCTGAGGGAAGACCTCCAATTGCACTGTGCAAGGCAGCTAGGAATCAGAAAGAAAACCGACAGTCTTACTGGCTTAAAGAACCAGAGGACAGAGTTTGAGGAAATGCAACTTCTGGGAAGTAAAAGGAGAAGTCCTAAAAAGTAGAAAGGCGGAAAGGAGGAGGCCCAAACTGCGTGTGTAAATTTTGCCCAAATCTCTGGCTGATGCCAGCGCCACACATGTGTTAGGCAGACTTCAAGCAGTCCAGCTAAGAACAAAGAAACTGAGCAGAAATGTGAGCTATCGTTCACAGCAGGAAAGACAAAGTTTATAGTTTGAATTCAGCCAAGTTAACTGCCTACTGTTTTTTTCACTTGCCTACTATTAAAAAAATAAAAAATACTCTTCACAGAAACAGGGGAATTGAAAATCGCTACAACATATTATTCACAATGTCCAGGATACGGTTCAAAATTATGAAACGTTCAATGGAGCAAGAAAACCTTACCTATACTGAAGAAAAATTAAATCAATGAAGGTCAACCTTGAAATAATTAATATAGTGGAATCAGCAGACAAGGTTATAAAACAGTATTATACTTAAGGTTAAAAACAAAGAAAAATATACTTAATGAATGAAAAAATAGAAAGTTTCAGCAGGTAAACAGAAACTATAAAAAAGAACTAAATAGAAATTCTAGAACTGACAAATATGTATCTGAAATGTTTAAAAAAGATCACTAAGATGGGCTTAATAACAGAATGGAGGTGACAGAAGAAAGAGTCAGTGAACTTAAAGACAAATTAAAAGATTAATCTGAAGAGCAGAGGTTAAAAAAAAAAGGTCTTAAAATTAACAGGGCTTCAGGAACCTGTGGGACAATATATCAAGACTTGACATATATACAATTGGAGTTCCAGGAAGAGAAGCAAAATAAAATAAAGCAGACAAAATATGTGCAGCCATAATGGCCAAATATTGCTCAAAATTGCTATGTTCCTCTCTAGACTGGAAGGCCAATGAAAGCAGAGAATCCTGAGTTATAACCAAGTTAGGCTGCATAGTAGACCCTCAGATACCTATTTACACATTTAGCATCCAAAATAGTTCTCACCGAGCGTCTGCTGCTTGCAGAGCACAATGAAAGGTGCTAGAGACGTAAAGATGCCTTAGTTACTGTCCCTAATGAAGGGATAAGAGTCTGAGAAAGATACGAGGGTGATTCCCCATTGCTTCTTTGGAAAGAAAGAGTTTCCAATGGTTTCTGATGCCCACTCTTTGTGGGGCAGCTGATCCTGATCTGGTTTTACTGGCTTAGAACATTCCCTGCTAAAAGGAGAAATCACGTTGTGAATCCAGCGAGAAGGGGTCTCCCATCAGCTGGCCACGTTACAAGAATATCTTTTCAGAGCTCCTTCCAACAGTCCTTTCCTCCCCTAACTTTGTCATTTTAGAGCAAATGGGGGAGGGGGGCCTCTGCCATACAGTTTTCACAATTTTTGCCTGAAGTTGCCTTTAGCTTTGAGGCATAACTTATATCATCTAGACACCCACAGATGATTAACCATGACACATTTTGGTACTTGGGTAAAATATTGGGGTGGCGGAGGCACCTGAGAAAGGTCATTTCTCCACTTTGGGATAAATACACAGAGATATGCATACCTCTCCAGGACCTAGAAAATATAAGAGCAAAAGGATGACATGTGTGTGTGTGTGTGTGAGAGAGAGAGAGAGAGAGAGAGAGAGAGAGAGAGAGAGAGAGGAGGCAGAAAGAGTCAGAAAGACGGAATCAGAGAGAGACACACAGGGACAGATACAGAGTCAGAGCCGGCTAACATTCCTTTCTGTCCGTGTGAGACGCGAAGCACTGCTCTCAGTCTCAGTCTGTGTCCCAACCTATCCACCAAGCAGGCAGGGGTCCAGAGAAGACCCTGTCCACAAATAAACCCAGCCAAGTGCCCGACAGAGACGGACTGGTCTGATACACGCATTTCCTGTTACTGTGGGTGCGAAGACATGGCTATAGGCACAAAGCCCAAACTTGATGCCTGGAATCCTGAACTTCGTCAATCCTCTGGAAAGGTGCTGCTGGAAATGGCTTGTTTCTGTCACAAAAGAGCATCCCCCTAAAGATATAAGCAGAAATTAAATTCTCGAGTGTTGGCAGGAGCCCCCGAGTCCTGGAAGTGGCTTCCATGAGTTGGGTTATGGACCTGTCAGTGGCTCTTCCAGTGACTTTAGCCTGGACTTCGGTCTCTCTGGAGCCTGCTTCAGAAGATGACACTGAACCAAGTTTAGCAACTTTGGAAAAGTCTCACCAAGCAGTGGCAGGGCCGGGATCCTATGGGATGCCTCTCACTGCATTATGCCAGCTTGCTTGTATTCAGGAAGCATTGCTGACAGGTTTGCACACTCCCGGGGGAAGGGGATGAAGAAAGCATCCAAGGGGTGATCAAGGGCACCTCTGAAAAACTCACAGCCCACATCATTGCTTCGCGGCTGAGGCTGAGTGCGTCTGTATGACTAGGAACAGCACAAGGATGTTCCCTCTCATGACTTCCATTCAACATAGTATGCGAGCTGCCAGTCTCGCAAGAAAAAGAAATAAGGGGCGTCAGATAGGACAGGAAACATCAAGTTGTCTTTATTCACAGACAATACGAAAAGGCAGCGGAACCTACTCTAAAGCTGCTAGAATAAGTGAGCTTAGTAAGTCTGCGGGATACTACTAGGTGTACGACAAATTAATTGCATTTCTGAATACTAGCAACACCAAATCAGAAATTTGAATTTTAAAATAATACTACTTACAATAAAAAATATAAAACGGTAGGAATAAACCTGACAAAAGATATGAAAACCAGATACACACTAAACCACAACATATGGCTGAAAGAAATTAAAGAAGACAAGAAAAGGAGGGAAACATACATGTTCCTGGGTGATAAAACTCAATATTGCTAAGAAGTCAATTCTCCTCAAATTGCTCTGTAGAGTCAATGCAATCCCAATGAAATCCAAGTGGCGCTTTCTGAGAAATTGATAAGCTGATTTTTTTTTTAAGCCTAAGACATTAATTTTTGATTAGTTTTCCAGACATTTGAAGGAAATTATCTTCTATTACTTTCCTAGACTAATTCCTAGGCCATATGTACAGAATTCCTTTTAAAAGCCTTTTTTTTATACCAAGTAGCTCGATAAGCTGATTTTTGAGAGAAACACATTGATTGGTTGCCTGACCAGGGCTGGGGATCAAGCCTACAGCCGAGGCAGGTGCCCTTGACTGGAATCGAACCTGGGTCCCTTCAGTCTGAGGGCCAATGCTCTATCCACTGACCCTAACCAGCCAGGGCACTACGCTGATTTTAAAGTTATGTGAGAGTCCAACGAACATAGAACACCTGAAACAACTCTGGGAAAAAAAAATACAAAGTTGGAGAACTCGCACCGGACTTCAAGATTTATTTAAAGGCTGTAGGAATCAAAACGGTGCAGTTTGTGTAAATAAGGGAAACATACAAGTAGGAAAAATAGAAAACTCAGAATTAGATCCGTACATACCTGGACAACTGATTTTTAACCAAGCACCAGGGCGGTCCAGCTGACTTCGACAAGCAGTGCTAGACCAGCTGGGTATCCCTACAAGGGCTGACCGCTGGGGCTGGATGTCCTCTGCTGTAAGGACCAGTCACTGACTGTGGTGCTAAGATTTTCTTAGCCTGATGAGCTGCTCTGGAAGAGCTCCGCCCCCGTGTGCTGGTCCTACCCTCAGGACTGCAGCACAAGTGCACCTCCCTCCCTGTGCACCAACCCGGCACATCTTCCTCCGAGGGCACCCAGTCACCCAGGGCTTCCAGGTGGTGAGTGCGTGAATGGGTGCCGTCACTGTTTCTGAGCACATACTTGCAGAGTGGTTATGCCCAGCAAATTCACAAAAGCAGGCATGTCCCCATCAGGGGCAGTCAGGGGAACGCAGTAGGAGGGCTGTCCAACAGAGCAAAGAAATGTGGGTATCAGACAGCAAGAGGCACAGAGGAGGTAGTCAGATGATGGTTGTTTTCGTCAGACCTGGCTCTCCAGCCAGCCAGCTGCGGC
This sequence comes from Murina feae, assembly GCA_004026665.1. NCBI lineage: Eukaryota > Metazoa > Chordata > Mammalia > Chiroptera > Vespertilionidae > Murina > Murina feae. Next base: position 1,652 of record PVJC01018576.1, on the reverse strand, counting down.
CACATCCGCCCCCAGCCCTGCTCTCCGATGTTAGAAGCTGGGGAGCATCCACCTCACACCCGGACCCCGAGTGGCCTCACCATGTCTTGTGAAATTCAGCTCCTGGCGGCCTAACACCTGTGAGGCATCAGAAACTTGAATGAGTGGCTGGCTCTCCAGCGGGGGTGGGGGAGGGCCTCCACTGAGCATGACCTTGGGAAGGTGCTAGGCAGCCCATTCCGAACAGCAGTGCTGCTGCCTTCACTACCGGGACCACCAAAGGAGTTGGGGATTCGTCTGGCTTTGGTCACACTCCCCCGACCAGCTTCCACTGGGCTGCCACCCTCAGTGAACAGGATCAAAGTGAGACCTAGGTACTCCATTCCCTGGGAACACCCAAAGCCCTAGAGGTGCCCGGACACAAAGCCAGGAGAGGCTAGGCGCCCTGGGGAGGAATAATCTAGACTTCTGGGCCTTCTTCCCGAATGGGGCACTTCAGCTACAATTATTAAAGTGATACATTCTTTCTGTTCATTATAGACTTCAGAGAGAACTAAAGGGTATAAAGTAAAATAAATCCCTTCCTCCCCACTCCTAGCTACACTCCCTAAGCATACCATACAGTTTCTGATATATCTTCATAGAAATTTTCTATCCTAGTGTATTCTGCTGAATGCATTTGCAAGAATTTTACTTAAAAATAATTCACTTGCCCTGGCTGGGTCACTCAGTTGGTTAGAGCATTGTCGGGATACACCAAGGCTGTGGGTTCAATCCCCAATCAGGGCACATACAAGAATCAACGAATGAATGCATAAATAAATGCAACAACAAATCAATGTTTTTCTCTCTCTCTCCCTTCACCCCTCCCTGATTCTCTAAAATAAATAAAGAAGTAAATAACAAATAAGTAACTTAATAGTAAAACCTAATGTACAAATCACATCTTATTTCCCTGTACACTGAAACTGGAAGTGGAAAAACTAAAGCAACTAAAAATGTTAACAGTTGACATGCAATCCTCCCAGAGTGCAGTTTTTGGAATGTCCACCAGGTGGCAGAGTTACCAACAGTACCATTTCCCAAACTACAACTGGAAAGTTACAGGAAGGGAAAAGTACCTGGCTGGGAATGAGATGGCGAGATGCCTCCCTACACAGGACTATTAGTACCTCTGGCCCAATATTTTGTCAACTTGGAATTGAGGGGAGAAAGTAAGGGAATCTGTAGAAAAAAATACGAAATTCTCAGATCACAGATTGCCACTGGGTTGGGTGCCCTTTGATCTTCAGAGAAGCACTGTGAAGCGCTTGTACATTGCACATGGGAAATGGAGAAAGAGCTGGGCAGTCAGACCTCCCACAGCTGAGAGGGTACTTTTGGAACCAGATGCACCTCCCCTCTCCTCAGTGAGGATCCCAGAAGGCGGGGTGCACACAAGAGGAGGACACACACACAAGAGGAGGGTCAGCCATGGCCATCGTGTTTACAAAAGGAAAACCAGTTCTGTATGAGGAGCTCTTCCTGATTAGCCTTTAACTTCAGAGTCTCTTATTCACTTCCAGTCTGAGTTCCTCGCCTGTACTTCCTCTACCAGGCCCGACCTGGCTGTCGCCTAGAGCTGTTGACCTAGAAACCATTTGCCCTCCATGCTTGGGAGCCGGGGGTGGAGC
>PVJC01018575.1:0-31183 GCA_004026665.1 Murina feae | reverse complement strand
GACGCAGATTTCCGGAGTTTTTTCTCCTATAATTGATACTGTTCCTTGATACACTGTAATTGATACACTGTTCCTTTAAGGCGGCCTTCTAACTACTAACGAAGCCTCTGCTTCACCTCGCAGCGTCTATAATGAAACAATTGTTACTGTTACTGGTTAGGCCGGAGCTGCTCTCTCCTTCAGCTCCGGAGGATTCTACAATTGTTACAATGTTTCAAAAAGCTGTGTTTCGCTAGAGCCAGTTTAATCGGAGCTGAGCTGAAGGGCGCAGCTTCACTTTCGCTGCTGCCGCAATGGAAAGGGCTGTTTACTCAGGTCCGGGAGTGGCGGCCGCCATGTTGGCCGGGCTAATTTGCATACAGCCGCTCTGATTGGCTGGTGGGCGTGGCTTACCCTGTCTCGGAGAAACGGTTAATTTTAATATTTCGCTTTTATTAGTTTAGATAAAAGGTTAAAAGTACAACTATTAGCTCTATTTCATATACTACACTGATGCTATGATTTTATGTACCATCTTTTTTTTCTGCCTAGTACTGAATGCAATTTTAAAGTTGTCAAAGTCAAAAATACTTTACAATACAAATAATCGCTACAAAATATAGTTTATATTATATTGAATTCTCAAGCTGGTAGTTTCTCTTCCAAATCATTTACAAAAATAGCAATCATATGTTTATTTGTTATATTCAATTAAGATAGATTAGGCAACGTCAATACTTGTATTATTATCAGGATTATAAATTACATAAATAGAAGTGTTATCAAATTATCAAGGTAATAATATAAAAACTATTTACAATGTGATGTCAATTTACAGCAGCCTGTTTTTTGCAAATAAATATTTAATGATGCACCTTATGTGTGAATTTAATTTCCTAAACAGACATGTATACCAAATCTACAGCTTTGTTTATCAATACTAACCTTCAAAAAATAAATTCTTATCACTCATAACGTTTCTAGAAAGAGGACTGCTTTGCTAATTGTATAAAATGTATATAACAAAATTTAACTACTCCAGTGACATTATAGCAGTAATTAATAAATAGCTTGCAATACGGTCATAGTGAGTAGAGATATAATATCAACTCTAAAATTGCTAGAGTCACTAAAAGGTTGGAACTATCTCCTGAGCAATAGTAACAATAAATTTAGTGACTGTCAGGCTTAACATGTAAAGAGTTAGAAGATACTGAAAAAAAAGTGATCTAGAGGCTAGAACTTCCAACACTAGCTAGAAATTGGAATAGAAATAGAAATAGAAATAGAAATAGAAATAGAAATAGAAACAGAAACAGAAACAGAAATAAATAGAAATAGAAATAGAAATAAAAACAGAAACAGAAATAGAGAAATAGAATAGAAGGCTATGGAGGCCGTATGAGAGGAAATAATTGCTGGAAATATTTGAGAATGAGAGAAAGACATATGAACTCAGATTGAGAGGACACAGCTAGACCCAAGCAGAACAAATAAAGCAAACAAACAAGTAAGCAAATAAAAGCCTCATACCTATTCAAATTAATGTAAATCAGCAGCAAAGAATAATTCCTTAATGATTACAACAAAAGAAAAAAACACCATACTGACAGAAGAATACCAGTATGAGATACAAGATCACTAAGTAATATGAAATACAGATATCTAAAAAACAAGTAGAAAGGAACAGATTATATACAGTATTAAAGAGATAACAATTTGAGGACTGAATTGTCAACAATAACAATAAAAATTTGAAGTCAATGGAATGACTCTTTAAAGAGCTAAGAGAAATTAAATAACAAAATGATACTGGAAGCAAAACTACTGTATACGGCAAGAATAGGATGAAATTAAGACATTTCAATATTTTTAAAGTTATTTTGTTCAAATTATGCTCTTGATCATTTCTCCAGAATCACCCTGACTTACATTTGTCTCCATCTCAGTTAATGGCAAATCTCCCTTGATAGTTGTTTGGGCCTAAATCTCTAAGTTATTCTTGGATTCTCCTTTGTCTCACAGTCTACATCAGAACAACTGTCATATTACTTTAGCTTTACCTTCGAAATATACATGGACTGTGACACATCTCATTATCCACACTGCCAACTCTGCTACGAAGACACTATCATCTCTCACAGATAATGGCAATAGCCTATTAATTATTTCTACTCCTACACACAGTAGCCTGGCTGGAGTGGCTCAGTGGTTGAGCATTGACCTGTGAACCAGGAGGTCACTGTTTGATCCCATCAGGGCACATATCCAGGCTGCAGGATCAATCCCCAATGTGCAGTCAATCTTTGGTTCTCTCTCATCATTGATGTTTCCATCTCTCTCTCCCACTCCCGTCCTCTCTAAAATCTATAATGTGCACAGCAAACCTGCTAAAACAGATCAAATCAATTGTTGATTCAAAACCTCTAATACCTTTCAGTGTATTTCCTGAATATGTTAGAAACAAAAGGGACCCACTAAAAACATGGTCAAAGAATAGTTGAAAGTAAAAGGATGAAGAATTACTTACCAGACCAAAAAAAAAAAAAAAAGCTGATATAACTAAAAGAAGAACAGAGATAAAGAGACGAATTATAACATGATAAAATGTTCAGTTCAATAGAAGGCTATCATTTATAGTCACCTAGGCTATAATTTATAGTCACAAGGCTTCATTGTCTCCTGGATATATAAATTTGATATTTCTGTTATTGCTTTGTGATAAATTTACAATAAAAATTACATGTATTAATTCAAAAAGTACTAAGTAAAAATTAAATAGACAATGAGGAGTAATAGTAAAATATACCATTATAGTGGTAGTTTTAGACACACCACTCAAAGTAATACATTAAGCAAGATATAGAAGATAGAAAAAAATTCAATTAATAAGCTTAATCTAGCTGACACCCCTAGAGCATTTTCCACTACTGGCAAATATACATTATTTTCAAATGTAAATGGAACATTTTAACAAATACTAAGTATTAGGTTCTAAATCAACTCTTAAGAGATTTCAAAAACTGGACAGTAGATACATCAAGCTAACCTTATTCATAAAATATATGTGTAACATTCTTTGAGGTATTATTATAGACCTAATTGTAAAAAGCAAAACAATAAAATTTCTGTAAAAAGTATTTAGGAACTTAGATAAGTAAATAGGCAAGAGACATAAAAGGCACTTACAAGAAGATATTCAAATGGCCAAAAAAACCATGAAAAAGTATTAAACTTTATTAGTCATCAGGAATGTGCACATTGAAGCCTTAATAAAATACTCCTAAACCAAAATGGCTAAAAAAAAAAAAAAGACTGACAATATCAGATGTTAGTAAGATGGCAGAGCAATTCTAACTCTCCTACATTACTGTTAGAAATATAAATCACTACATCTATTTGGGAAAAAAACAAAAAATTGTTGAGCAAGACACTACAAGAGCAAGAAACTATTGAGCAAGAAACTGTTGAACATCTACAGACACTACTACCCAGAAATTCAACTTCTAGTTTATAATCAAGAGAAATGTATACTTACATGTTCCAAAAAAAGAGAAAGCTACAAGAATATTCACTGAAACAGTATTCATAAAAGCACTAAATAGTATAAATAAACCAGTGGTGACAGAGCTAGAATAAGGGTTCCTTTGCAGCAATGGCAGTTACTATGAGAGAATAAGAGGGATTAAAGATTACTGTAATATTCTATTTCTTCATTTAATAATGGTTACATGGGTTATATGGGTTGTTCATTTTATAAAAATGAATGCAGATCAAACTAATAACTGTGTAATTTTCTATAGTATTAATTAATTAATTAAATGTACTGGGGTGACATTGGCTAATAAAATTATATAGGTTTCAACTCTTATTATATAGGTACAAAACACCATCTGTATATTGCATTGTGTGCTGACCACCGAAAGTCAAATCTTCTTCCATCACCATATATTTGACCCTTTTTACCATTTATTCCCTTTCACCCTCTAATGTTAATAAACGTGTGTTTTTTTATTTTAAAAAGTGTATGGTATGGAGCTTTTTAATCATAATTAGTAGATAAAGCAACAAGTTTCACTGTCTCCTGGAAATATAAATTTGATATTTCTGTTATTGCTTTGTGATAAATTTATAATAAAAATTACATGTATGATTCCTAAAGTGCTAAGAGATAACATATTGAACCAATGTTGGTATAATTTAGCTTTATGTGTAACAAAATGCGTTTAAAATGTATTTTTCAATATCCTAACATTTCTTAGAATTCCGCATTTTATCACATTTCCTTGAAATACAAATCATTCTGTAGTAAAGACTAAACTGCACATATAATCTCAAGTTCAGACAATAAAACTTTCTAACACAGAATAATGTTTGAAGGGAACTATAATGTAATGTATTCAGGTACCAATGCTGACTCTACAAAGTACACTACAAAAAAATCAATTTTTATCACTTGAAATCTATTGCAATTAGAGAGCAATGCCAAGCCACTGACACACTAATGGGTTTCAAAATATTTCAAGAAGAACAAGGAAATTGCTAAGTGTTTTAATTGAAATGCAGTTCCACTAGGCATGACAAATTACATACTCTGAGCTTTCTGTAAAACTACCATATAACACTATTCACAATAGTGTTGAGTTTTAATAAATTTGTAGCGTTGCCTAGATATAATTTATGTAAATATGACCCCACTCTAAACTATTTTAAATCTTTTATTGTAACTTTTAATATAAAAAGAGTTCTTTTTCTGTGTTCCAAGTGTTTGAATTTTAATTCAATTTTAGAATAGTGTAGCATTCCCGACGAGGATCTGCTGTACAAAATTAAACATGATTTGTTTAAAAAAGAATATTAGATCTGACTGAAATGTATTTCTCATGTATTGAACTGTAACACTATCCCATATGGAAATTTTTAAATTAAAACTAGATTTTTCTAATTCCTAGGGTATTAAGCTACTAGCTGCAAAATCATAATTTCTGACTACAAAATTTATAATATTTACATATGAAAAAAATGCTTTAAAAATAATCAATCTTCGGATTTCATATCTCTGCCTTTTCCCTTAACTTTGCCTTCTTGGTATTTAGTTAATGACACTTCATCCTTTGATTCTCCTAAATTTATTGGGGGCCCGGTGCACAAAAATTTGTGCACTCGGCAGGGGGTGGGGGGGTACTTAATCCCTGCCTGTGCTCTCTCACAGTTTGGGACCCTGGAATCCATTGGGGCACACAGCACACACGGAGGGCACACCTCCCTGTGTGCTGTGTGACCCACACCGATTTCCAGGCCTCAGACTCAAGTGGAGCTGGCTCGGATCCTCCGCCTCCCCCCCACCCCCAGGCTGCCCAGCCGCCTGGAATCCATGGGGGTGGGCACGGGCACTCAGCGAGGCTATCCCTCCCTGAGTGCCTGTGCCCCCACCCCATCACAGATCTACTTCCAGGCTGCAGGGCAGCTTTGGGGCCTGGGCTGGCTTGCTCTGCCAGGCCCCGGCTGCCCTGCCGCCTGAAATCGATCACGGGAGCACAGGCACACACGCCTCTGTGCCCGAGTCCCCGCAATCACGGATCTACTTCCAGCTGCAGGGCAGCCTGGGGGCCTGGGCTGCCCTGCCACCTGAAATGATCGTAGGGGCACGGGCACTCATGGAGGCGTCTGTGCCTGAGCCCCCATGATCACGGATCTACTTCCAGGCTGCAGGACAGCCTGGGGGCCTGGGCTAGCTTGCTCCCCCAGGCCCCGGCTGCCCTGCCGCCTGAAACTGATTGCAGAGGCTCTGGCACTCACGGAGGCGTGTGTGCCAGTGCCCCGCGATCACGGACCTACTTCCAGGACTGCCCTGCCACCTGAAATCCATCGCGGGAGAACGGGCACACACGCCTCTGTGCCCGAGCCCCCGCCATCACGGACCTACTTCCAGGCTGCAGGACAGCCTGGGAGCCTGGGCTGCCCTGCCGCCTGAAATCGATCGTGGGGGCACTGGCACTCATGGAGGTGTGTGTGCAGTGCCCCCGTGATCACGGACCTACTTCCAGGCTGCAGGACAGCCTGGGGGCCTGGGCTGGCTTGCTCCCCCAGACCCCAGCTGCCCTGCCGCCTGAAATCAATCGCGGAGGCTCGGGCACTCACGGAGGTGTGTGTGCCCAAGCCCCCACGATCACAGACCTACTTCCAGACTGCTTTCTGCCTGGAGGTGTGGGGCTGCGGGCGGTTGCTCCTCCGGCCCCCCCACCCGTGTGGCCCGCAGGAAGGCAACAGATGGCGGCAGCAGACACTGGGAGGCAAGCCTCCAGGTGTCCGCTGCCGCCATCTTGGCTGGGCTAATTTGCATACAGCCGCTCGGACTGGCTGGTGGGCGTGGCTTACCCCATCCCAGAGAAATGGTTAATTTTACTATTTCGCTTTTATTAGTTTAGATTTCCTGACTTAGAAGGAGCATCTTCCTCCCCCACAAATACACATTTCTACACTTTGCTATCAGGTCAAGAGAATCTCTTTTCCTCCTTCCCTTCCTTCTCCCCTAACCCTAATGCTAACATCGCATCATTCTCAAAAAATATTGGAGACATATTTTAGAGTACTATTTCAAGGACTAGCAAAACTTATGCCTGGTGCATTTAGATTTCACTCAACATACTTTATAGAGCTATGGTGAATATATAAATCAGATATGAATCTAGGTTAGTAGTTTGGTTGGTGAAATAGGTGGATTCTATTTAGAATTTAAATAACAATAAAATAGAGCTCATATTAAACCCCCCCAAAAATGTGTTGCTTTTACTTTCTCCTTGATGATTCACTTCCCCATAGTAAATACTAGGGAAGGCAATATGGGGATTGTCTCAGATTCTTTTTTACTTTCTCCACCGCATGATGGGCCCTTCATTTATTCCCGGGCTTGTAAGAACTGGGGGGAGGACCCATGGGGAGTCATTATTAACTAGAGGCTCGATGCACAAAATTCGTGCAAAAGTAGGCCTCAGCAGCTGCCTTGATCTCACAGCTGCAGCCACAGCTTCATCCAGAATGTTGTCCAGAAAGATGTCTGGTCTAATTAGCATATTATGCTTTTATTATTATAGATGAGGATGGATTTTGGTTTACAAATGAAAAGAGTTTTGAGGATGGATAGTGGTAATGGTCGCAGAAGATAGTGAATGTAGTATTTAATACCACCAAACTCTACATTTAAAAACGGTTAAATGTTCAATTTTATTTTGTGTGTACTATTAGATACTGTTCCAATCCAGTAAAAAGAGTGCAGTTAAATCTCCACTTAGCATCATCCCATTCTTTGTAGTCTTTAACTCGAGACGTTATGCTTCTTAATTTCTCAAACACTAGGTCCTTGAAGGAACTCACACCTAACAAAAAGTAGTTTCATTAACAATAAAAAGCTGACCTAAGGTAAAGACTATGAATCAAGGGGATTATGTTTTGGGGAGTGGTGGTTAATACAAAGAGAAAAGTCTTTGCTCTTTATGTTATCTTAGCTTCCTCAAAACTTTAACTTGGTGAAAAGTGTAGCAGGTCAGTGACTATGAGCACTAAGAAGGCACAATTATGCAATTGTTAGCTTATTTTTCTTAATATCTTGTCATATATTACTAAGTCTTTATGTTTAAACATGGGAATGTGATGCAGAAATCATGATGTTATTTTCATACTTTCTATATAAAGTCTCAGTTATGTTCAGCCTACAAGTGCTGCCTTATATGCTATGCACTGCTAAGTCTCTCAGTAATTTAGTACTTGATGTTAATAAAAAGTATATTTATACTTCAATTGTTTTTTTCATTTAAAAATCTTAAAACAACCTTTACTTACTATACAGCAGTGTATGCTCATATAGAGAAATCAGCTAAAAACTGAAAACAAAATAAAATATTTAACAAGCCTAAGGTTGTTACTAACATTATTTTCTCAGTAATATCTTCTCTGATAACATTTCTTAAAACTGATTCACTATCCACTGTGAACTACTGATCTTTTTCTCTCTTAGTTTCCTCCGCAGCATTTATAACTACCTGGTATTTTTCCAGGGTCTGGTCCAGAGAGAAGCCTGAAACCAAGATACGTGCCCTTGACCAAAATCAAACCCGGGACCCTTTGGTCCACAGGCCAACGCTCTATCCACTGAGCCAAACAGGCTAGGGCTAAAATAATTTTTTAAATCAAAAGACATATTAGGTGTCCCCAGCAAAAGTTAGATCAGCTAATCTCATTTTAAAGCAGAAAACCATATTAATAGATATATATTAAAAGAATCAAGAATTATTTTTCATATTCATCATAAAAAAACTAATCTAAGTAAAAATCAATAAAAAATAAAGAATCCAGAGAGTTGTAACATGCCAGAATATCTTGATGGTAGCAATGTAACAAAGTTAAGACAAATGAAAGTTAATCTTCAATTACCAAAATGAAGCATGGACATTAGTCGAATAGGTCACCTTTTAATATCTGTGTTAGAAACATATTTTGGACTGCATACCTTAAGATAGCAGATTAAATTATAAGCAGTGAACAATTCTATACTTATTACAATATCTATACATGTCAGAGGAAATCAAATTTCATGTATCATGGCATCAGGGAATAGCTTCAGAAGTCCCTGTTTTTGTAATGTGTTGATTATAGAAGCATGCAGGACTTCTGCTATCATTTCTTTGATATATAGGCTACGTTAAGATGCAAGATAACAAATGATGAATTATTAGTTTAACCGATGTGATAAACTCTTTTCATTTGGCAAACTGGCTACTTCATCTACAATTGTATGGTTTTGACAGTCACTGTGTCTGTGACTTTCAACTAATAATGAATATATCCCCCTCTCCCAAATTCTTTCAGAAACTAGTGTTAGCTTTGGGTAATATGAATATTTTAATGATGTTAATTCTTCCTATCCATGAACATGGCATATGTTTCAACTTATTTGTATTTTCCTTAATTTCTTTCTTCAATGTCCTATAGTTATCCAAGTGTAGGTCTTTTACCTCCTTGGTTAAATTTATTCCTCATGATTTTATTTTCTTGTTGTTGCAATAACAAATAAGATTGTTTTCTCACCTTTCTTATTGGTGTATAAATGTCACTGATTTATGAATATAATTTTGTATCCTGCTACTTTGCCAAATTCATTTATTAGATACTAGAGGTCCAGTGCATGAAAATTCATGCACTCAGAGGTGTCCCTAAGCCCAGCTTGCACCCTCTCAAAGTCCAGGACCTCTTGGGGAATGTCCACCTGCCGGCTTAGGCCCACTCCCCAGGGGATCAGGCTTAACCTGGCAGTCAGACATCCCTCTGGCAGCCTGGGAGCCTCAGGGGATGTAAGCAGCAGGCCTAAGCTGCCAGTCGGACATCCTTAGTGCTGTGGAGGAGGCGAGAGAGGCTCCTGCCACTGTTGCTGTGCTTACAGACGTCAGCCCAGCTTGTCGCTGAACAGAGCTCCCCCTGTGGGAGCACACTGACCAGCAGGGAGCAGCTCCTGCATTAAGCATCTGCCCCCTGGTGTTCAGTGTGTGTCACAGCAACCGGTTACTCTTGGTTGTTCCACCAGAGTTAATTTGCATATTACCCTTTTATTTTATAGGATAGTAGTTTTATGCTGGACTCTAGGGTTTTCTATGTATAATATCATGTCATCTGTGAAAAAGGACAATTTTACTTCTTCCTTTCCAATTTGGATGCCTTTTATTTCTTCTTGTCTGATTGCTATGGCTAAAACTTTATTATGTTGAGTAAAAGTAGGGAAAGCAGAAATCCCTGGCTTGTTCCTGATCTTAAGGGTTACGCTTTTAGTTTTTGCCCACTGAGTATGATGTTAGCTGTATATTTTGCAATTTTAACTCCTCAAATAAATGTGTGATTTTATATAGCTGCTTTCTTGATGTTTAAGAGAAATTAAAATAATTGAGGACACTGGCATGATGTGTATGCTTTACACAAATGATGTTCCAAACCATGGTTAAGTACTTTTCTTCTCTAACAACTCTAGCATACTGAGAATTTTGGGTTCTTCCCTAATAGAAGATAACTTTATTAGCTTAAGAAAATTGCTAAAATAGTCTTTGGTAAAATTATGAGACACAAAACACAAAATTAATCTTCTTACACTTGAAAAAAAAAGTCTTTCACTGAATAAACAGGGTTGTTTTTTTTGTCCTACACAATTAAAAGAGGCATGGTAACTGTGAATATATGTTGACAATAGTCTGTTTTAATATGGAAGTTCCAGATTCCCCCCCCCCCCATAGTTTTAAAAATACAATTTTACTTGTCTGGTTTATCAGTTATTTTGTCCAGGTCCCCAGGAGTTATGTTAAGAAATGAAATATATTTTATTTTATCCACAAAACCATAAGGTAGCATATATCTATGTTGAACTTGGGACATCTCATACGACTTTTGAACATCACAGCTGCCTGGTGATGAAATATCCTGAAAAAAATTGCAATGAATGAGTATAAATGTATCTTATATTGAAAATATTCAAAACAAATACAGATGATGTATTATAGAATTATACACATGAAACCTATATGACTTTATTAACCAATGTCACCCCAATAAATTTAATTTTTAAAAAACTAAAACACACCATAAATTTCACACTAAGCAATGGTATAAGTAAAAAAAAATTAAAAATTTTCTTTAATTACTAAAAATATAATTTCAAAAGCATATCTATGCCCTCCTAATAAAAATGTAAATTCATTTGACAAAAATAAGCAGAATCATGACATTTAGATCCATAGTCTCAAAATAAAATTGACTTCATAATATAGATCAAATTCTCTTATATATAAACTTCAGAATGAAAGTCAAATTTCATATAAGAATAAGAACAATGATTATTGTTTCATAAGCAGTAAAAATTATTTCTGCTTTACTCTTCTATGTAAGCATACTTTAATTATTCTACAAATGAGACATCTTATTGCATTTTTAGTAGATCAAATTAGGTTGAAAGGCTTCCTCTTTCATCATTTATGGCTCTTTATATGCTCTACAGTTATATTAATATTTTAATCAACATAAACCACATGTATATTAATAAGTAGAATAATTCTAAACAAAATTAAGAATGAAATGTCATAAATTCATTGCACAATTAATTTCTGTAAACCATTAGCTAATTATCTCAATGATAACTTTTTAAAACTCATTTTTCTCAAATTATTTTAAAATATAATGTTATATATAACATATATCTTCATCTGTATTATGTGTGAAGAGCCAATTTTTAAACTTTTGATTATTTTCTGGAAGAAGGTGGGATAGCAATACATATATCTGACAAAACAGACTTTAAAACAAAGGCTATTGTAAGAGACAAAGAAGGACACTAAGGATAAAGGAGCAATCTGCCAAGAGGATATAACCCTTGCAGCACTGATACACCTAAATATGTAAAGCAGATTGTGATGGATATAAAGGGGTTGATGTGAGGATTAAGTGAGTTAAAACAAGTAAAATATTTATAGTGGTACCTGATTCTATAAAAGTTAGCTAACCTTACTATTCCACAAAAGCTAATTTAAATGAAAACAAAAAAGACTAAACTATTTGGGCTAACAGGAAAGTATTAAACAAATTTGGTTACTGAAAAAGCATACTTTTGAAATCCATCTAGGAGCCACATTTTATAAAAGATTCTTGTGTTTCTTACATCCCTATTGTCCAAATATAGTAAGAGTACTAATCATGACTGCAGAGGATATTCTTACTGAAACCACCCATTTCTGGTTTAAGTCCTATGTCAAACACCAAATGGCACAATTAGTAAGTCACCTAAGAAATGCCAGCAGCTGTTTCCTTCTTACCTGCATCAACAATATACACCAAGTGGTCAGATTATTATAACCACTTAATCTTTGTAGGCAAATTAGCTATAATTTAGCGCTGAAGTTGCTAGAGGGCCAGACCATTATAAATAGGGAAGCAGGTTGTTTACCACGACAGAAGTGATTTTTTTCTGAAGATATGGGATCTATATAGATCCCATGTTCAAAGGCTGTTAAATCATGCTGTTTACCTATATCTTCAGAAAAAAATATATACACACACACATACACACTAGAGGCCCGGTGCATGAAATTTGTGCATGGGGGGGGGGATCCCTCGGCCTGTCCTGCACCCTCTCCAATCCAGGACCCCTTGGGGGATGTCCGACTGCCTCTTGCAATGCAGGACTACTGGATCCTAATCACTCACCTGCCTGCCTGCCTGATCACCGTTAACCCCTCTGCCTGCCTGATCACCCCTAACCACCTCTGCCTGCCTGATCGCCCCTAACTGCCTCTGCCTCGCCTCACACCCAGGACCCAGGATTCCCTCCTCTGGCCGACTGCAGGCACCCAGTCACAGCTGCAGGGGACCGTGGGCAGGCAGCTTGTCCCGCTCCCGGGCCACAGGCACAGGCACAGCTGTTTTGCCTGGGACCACAGGGAAGGCAGCTTGTCCCTCTCCCAGGCCACAACCTGACCAGTTCCCATTCTTCTCTCATGAGCTCATTTATGCCTAGCTGGTCCTCATTCCTCTCTCCCCAGTGTTGAGCGTCTGAGCTTCTGAGCTTTTACGGTGTGATGGCATGAGGGTGTGATGCTGTGAGGGCATGATGACCATTTGCATATTAGCTTTCTAACTAATATATATAAATATATAAATACACACACACACATACATGTATATATAATGTTGGGTAGTATAATGTAGTAAAAACAGCATGATTTGAACTAAAATAAACTTTAATTATTTTGGGAGGTACTTGTTCTAGCTGTTATTTCATAGTTAAGTATATTCTAGTCTAAAATTTTATTTTAACATTCCTAATATATAATTATTAAAAAGTTACTTAGCATTTTTACAATAAAGTTTGTCCTATCAATGAATTAACATTAGAAGACTTCAATGAAACTTTCAATCAAGCTTTGAATCAAAGTCTTTAACCAAATATATATGGTGAAAATATTTATAAGCCACATATGTAGTGAAATTTGCCTGAATATGAAAAAAAAACTTTGATTAAATCAATTTACCAATATGCTTTTCCAATTTGCATAATTTAGGCTTTATAGAAAAGACAGGCATTTCAGGTAATAACTGAATTATCTTTGTTTTGCAAATTGTAAATCATAATTACAAACATGTTATCCTTGCCATTTTTCAGCATTCTCAATCTTAATTGTTCTAAAAAAAATATGCCTCTTCAATTATATGTAGGCAAGAATAAGTGTTATTTTACAAAAATAATTTACTATAAGTATGACAATGTTAATTGTGATAGGCAAAAACAGAAATATTGATTTTATTTTCCATATTCTCCTGGCATAGTGAAAAAGGTCCTTTATCCTAAAGCTGTTAGGATAAAGGTCCTTTATCCTAAAATTTTCAGCTAATCACGATACCTTAAGGCTCAATAAAAAAATAGCAAAAAAGTACTGATCGATGATATCATGTAGGCAATAAAACCATTGATTTCAACTAGTTTCTCTAATATAACATTATAAAATTCACGCTTGAATCACCAATTTCTAGTTTTTGCTGGGCATTCCACTTCATTATCCTCACATAGATTTAAAATAAAATTCATTATTTTCCCTCCCCCAATTACACAACCACCTATCCTCTCTCACCTGCCTATAGTAATTCCTCATTTAGCCACACCTAAAAATAGAAATCTGGCTTTTACTTTTTTTTGCCTTTCCTTGTCATATCTAAAAATCATTAGTTATCAATTGTACCCTCTCTCACCTTATCCCTGTCTTCCCTTTACTACCAAAAAAATCCTGCATGAGCTCTAAAATACTACTTGATAACTAGACTAACTGCCTCTTTAATGTTCAGCTCCTCCAGTCTTAAACCATTGGAATTCCAATAGCAAGTAAGTTGTTGTACTAAAACATGACAGAAATGTACACTGGCTCCCAAGTGCCTACAAAAAAATAAATTCAGAAAAGTCTCCTTTCATGTAAAGCCATCTTAAATTTGAAGGCAAATACACAATTGTAAAACCTAGTTCAAGTGAAACCTCTCCTATGAAGCATCCTTTTTTTCTGAGTATAAAAAGAAATTTGTTTATAAGAGCCATTATTTGACCATTACAAGTTTCATCTGGGTCCAGCTGACATGGCTCAGTGGTTGAGCATCAACTTATGAACCAGAAGGTCATGATTCGATTCCCTGGCAGGGCATATGTCTAGGTTGTAAGCTCAAGCCCCAATGCAGGGCATGCAGGAGGCAGCCAATTAAAGATTCTCTCTCATCACTGATGTTTCTTTCTCTCTCCCTCTCCCTTCCTCTCTGAAACACACACACACACACACACACACACACACACACACTAGTGTCCCAGTGCACAGATTCCTGCACATTGAAAGTAAATTAGAAGAAACATTTTAATATTGCTATTCACTCTTTCTGTATAATAGAAATGTCAATCAAATACACAATCAACAATAACAGATCAAAACACATGCAAGCGAATGGTGCCAGCAAGAGCTTTATATGTATCACACATGCATGAGTCAACTTAGCCTTTTATATATTTTTATCTATATCTATATCTATAATAGATATATATAGATATAGATATATTATATAGATATAGACATATAGGAAGATAAACTTGCTTAATTAGACCTGCTTTCTGATTTAGCTAAGCTTTTCTAACCCAGTGAAGCACCCCAACTTCTCTTTCAGGTAATTGTCAGCAACACAGCAGTAAATATCATCACAAAGCAGATTATTATTGTAGATCACACAGGGAGAACAAAGGGTAAAATACTTAACTGCAGCAGTGTTTGAGTATATTCTGTGCAGTGAGAAAACCTGAAGTCATTTTCAAGGTCCACCATTTTTTACTTCTTTTCAGTTGGGTCAAGTTTCTAAGCTTTCTAAATCTCCATTATCCAGCTAATGAAAAGAAAATAGGATTCTACCTAGTCTCCTATCTACCTACTCCAGGACTTCTGTAAGGATCAAATGAGATGAGGCACGGGGAAATGCTTCACAATCATTTGGTTGACCTGTAAAATGTTTGCACCTGGCTGTAGAGCAAGCTGAGTTCCTGGGCTGAAGAACCTCCAAGGAGGCTAGTTGCTAGGGAGAGGAAGCCGGGTATTGTTATGTGACATCATTATCCGGCACCCACAGCAACCATTTCTGAGCTGGGGTGGGCTGGGCTGTGGGCCGCATTTTGCACCATGGGGTTTTGGCAGCATTGCCTGAGATTTGGTGGGGTGTTGCTCCAGGGTGTTGGCGGGGCCTGTGTCCCACTTGGGGGAAACCAAGTATTGGTTTGTCAGTGCCAGGTCCACCGTGCCATTTATTTTTAAATGGCCAGGGCGCATCATGGCAGCTCCTGCCCCCTGGTGGTCACTGCGTGTCATAGCTACTGGTTGGAAGGTCGGATAGACACTTGGGCTTTTATATATACAGACTAGAGTGCACTGGTGGGATCCCTTGGCCTGGCCTGCATCCTCTCGCAATCCGGGTCCCCACCGGTGCACAATCATGGCCGGGGAAGGCTCCAGGGTATATCTGGCCCATCTCTCCCAGTCCCAATGGGGCCAATTGGGGCCAACCAGTGGGGGAAGGACCATGGGAGGTTGGCCGGCCAGGAAGGGACCACTGGAGGGCTCCAGGGCATGTTTGGCTCATCTCGCTCAGTCCTAATCAGCTGGACCCCAGCAGCAAGCTAACCTACCAGTCAGAGCGTCTGCACCCTGATGGTCAGTGCATGTCATAGCTTTTATATATGTAGATACTTAAAAGTTCTTCTGGAAATATGATTTGGGAGAAAATGTGGTGATTGAGTAAGACTCAGCAATCCATAGACATGTTAAAAGATGTGCACAAACTTCGGTGAACTCTGATCTTACTGGAGGCCAAAGGAGTTTGCTTGGCAGCATCCTTGATGTCTGAGAGGTTAAAAGGCCCTAGCTCAACAGAATTTATTGGAAACTTTCTTCTTTTTCTCCTTTTGTTTCCACTGGCATTTCATCTAACATAGCATCCATCTCAACCTCAACTTGCTTTTGTAGCTTTTCTTTTCTCTACCTTTTTGAGGGTTTTGGTGGTAAGTCCTGGTCATCAAGGGCTACACATAACCTACTCCTCAGCAGAAGCAGCAGAATTCTTGTCCCAATGAGAGTCTCCAAGCTGCTGCTCAACCTGCTCTCTCTTTTTCTTGGTCTTGGATTGGGTGTAATTCTCTACATTTTTATCTTTTTGCTTTTCTTTTCTTTCCCCTTTTCCTTTCCATTTTGGGTCTCTGGAAGGTCAGGCTCTGAAATCATGACCTATGGTTTGTTCTTTAGCTCTGCTGTCTGCTTTGCAAAGTCTCCTGGATGGGGAAGGCACTGGTTGTCCTGGTGGAGGTTTCATTCCCATCTGGAGTGGCGGGGCTGAAAGCCCCCTCAGGAGCCTTCTTATTCTGTCTTTTCCACAAAATGCAGCCAAGATCTGTTTTTGCTTTGAGATGATAGATCCTTCCCTTTTGTGAAGTTCATTTAATGAACATGATTTTTGGAGATTTTGGACTTTTCTTCAAGATCGAAAGATTTATTTTTCTTGTTGTCTGAGGAGGAGACTGCTGTTTTCAGTCCATGGCAAGTGTTCAGTTTAGCCAGAAGCTGATTAAAATAATCCTAATGAGCAACTCAGTTGTTTTCATTATGGATTGCAGTTCCAAGTCCCAGGTGGTTATTTTTTACTTGAACTTTAATATGCTCTGTGACTCCTTGCACTTGAGTCTCTAAACCTTTTCCTTTAGAGCATCCTCTGGCCAAACTTGGAATCATCATTACTCCATGTGCTATTTCTTAGATCCACAGCACACCTCTGCTTCTGACCACCCTCAGCCTGCACCGATTCCCATCACCACGCAGGCCTCCAGAATGGGACTCCCAACCTGAGCCACTGGGGCTAGCAGGCTGCCAGCTTGCAGAAAATTTGGAACCACCAGACTTACATGCCAAAGGACTGAAGTGGCTCCAGGAAGCATTTTTTATCACCCTAGCTAGAAGGGACATCCTTCACTTTTTAATTCTTCTTTACTCATTGTTTACATAAACACATAAACATGTGAACAGCACATTAAACAAACATACTATATTTATTTGAATATTTCTTACACAAAAGCAGAAAGAGAATAAAGCCATCTGATCAGAAGGTAGACAAGGTTTCCTTAGATAAGATTCTATTTACCCAACATGTTTGCAGGTTAAATTTCCTTTTAGTCTCTCAAATTAAAAAAAACTGATGGTAGCAACCCAGGAGAGTAAGGGGCTCCACATAACACTAGGATCTAGGCTCTTTCCTGCTTTCTGTTGCACCAGACTTAGATGACAGCCCTATCTTTATGTTCTCAAGATATTGAACATAACTCCTGCCATAAGATTCTCATTTCAGAAATAAAGGGCGAGGTCAAAAGGTAAAAACTGCTTAACAGCTAAAACAGCCTTCTCTGAGGAACTTTCCTAGAAGTCCAATCTGATAACCTTTGTTCTCTTTGCATTAATTAAGACTGTCAAATAACCACCTTATACCGCTAAGGGAACCTGGAAAAAACAGTTGTTTTACCTGGGAATGTTGTTTTCCTAAATAAAATTGGGTTCTGCTAGTAAGGAAGAAAAAGAGAATACATATGGTGTAGGCAAGTAGTAATCTCAGTCAAGCTCTCTGCTTTTTGTTTTTTTTATCATTATTGTTCAATTATTACAGTTGTTCCTCTTTTTTCTCCCATAGCTCCCCTCCTCCCAGTTCCTACCCCATCTTCTGTCCTTGCCCGCCCCCCACTGTCCTCATCCATAGGTGTACGATTATTATCCATTCTCTTCACGCACCCCCAACCCCCTTAACCCCCGAAAATTGTCAGTCCACTCCCTTTCTATGCCTCTGATTCTATTCTATTCACCAGTTTATTCTGTTCATCAGATTTTTTATTCACTTGATTTTTAGGTTCACTTGTTGATATGTATTTGTTGTTCATAATTTTTACTTTCCTTTTTCTTCTTCTTCTCAAAGGACACCTTTCAGCATTTCATATAATACTGGTTGGGTGGTAATGAACTCTTTTAGCTTTTTCTTGTCTGTGAAGCTCTTTATCCGACCTTCAATTCTGAATGATAGCTTTGCTGGGTAAAGTAATTTTGGCTGTAGGTTCTTGCTATTCAGCATTTTGAATATTTCTTGCCACTCCCTTCTGGCCTGCAAAGTTTCTGTTGAGAAATCAGCTGACAGTCGTATGGGTGTCCCCTTGTAGGTAACTAACTGCTTTTCTCTTGTTGCTTTTAAGATTCTCTCCTTGTCTTTTGCTCTTGGCATTTTAATTATGATATGTCTTGGTGTGGTCCTCCTTCGGTTCCTTTTGTTTGGGGTTCTCTGCGCTTCCTGGATTTGGAAGTCTATTTCTTTCACCAGGTGGGGGAAGTTTTCTGTCATCATTTCTTCAAATAGGTTTTCAATATCTTGCTCTTTCTCTTCTTTTGGCACCCCTATAATTCTGATGTTTGTGCGCTTGAAGTTGTCCCAGAGACTCCTTACACTATATCCATACTTTTTGATCCTTTTTCTTTTTTTTCTTTTTTCTTTTGGCTTTTCTGGCTGGGTGGGTTTTGCTTCTTCATATTTCATATCTTTGACTTGATTCTTGAGATCCTCTCGTCTGCTGTTGGATCTCTGTATATTATTCTTTATTTCAGTCTGTGTATGCTTAATTTCTAGTTGGTCCTTTATCATATCCTTGAGGGTCTCATTAGATTTATTGAGGGTCTCACTAAATTTATCGGCAGTCTCTAGGAAATTCTTGAAAAAGCTAATAACTGTGGTTTTGAATTCTATATCCTGTCGTTTTCTTTCCTCCATTTCTGTCGTTTGTGACCTGTTTCTTTGTCTCCGCATTTTGGCTGCTTCCCTTTCTGAGTTAGGTGATCACTGAGAGGAATTAACCTCTAATCCACTTGGTTATGAGAGTCAGCTGTGTCTACAGTGGGAGAACTTCTGTGCTGGAGACACCCTTATGGGGCAAGTGTTGTTTCAGTGGGGCTTTTGTGCTCACTGCGTCTGCCCCGAGTGTGTTCCTTGTGGATCTGAGTTTTATTTAGGATGGTCCCACACTGGCCACTGGGTGAGGCTGGCTCTTGTATCTTTAAGGAGGTGTTGATTTAGCCTTTGCCTTACGCTACTCAGCCTTTAATATGCAAAAACCTCTGAGGCAGCTTGGGAGGGGTGGGGCCTTGGGGAGTCTATGGGGGTAGAGCAAATAGCTATGGCTGCTTCTCAGCCCTGCGCTGAGAGACACTGGGTCTCTGTGTCACGCGGTAATTGCTGCAAGCAACGCTGAGAAAAACTCGCTTTGGATTTCCTCCCAGTGCCAGTCAGTCCCCCTTCTCTGGGTATGCGTCTGGGTCCTCAGAAACTCGCCTGGAACTGGAGTTCAGAGCGGCCAGGGGCCTGTGGCTCTTCCGGTTTGAAAAAGAACCGCGTCCTCTGGCGCCAGCCCTCTCCCCGAGCCCTGTGCATGCGTGCCTCTGTACCTCAGTTGTACTTTGCTTCCGCCACTCGTCTGAGTCTCAGACTCTTTCTAGTTGTAGAATTTTCACTCAGCCAGACTTCCTGTGGGTGTGAGTGGTGTCCGTGTTTTCTTTTTGTAGTTATTCTGAAATAGTTGTTCATGGCTGCATTTACGGTGTTTACCTTATGCCGCCATCTTGCTATCCCCAAGCTCTCTGCTTTTGAGGGCACTAGAACTATTGAAAAAACTAACTTAGTTCTAAAATACTACCCGTGACTTTAAACAACCTCTATTAAAAGCTATTTTGACCTATGGCTTATTGGCTTTGTTGTCTAATTCTTGCTCATCCTTTGGGTCTCAAATCTTTTCTGAATTCATTTAGCTCTGTCAGGTCTCCTGTCTTATGTTTTCAGAATACGCTGCTTTGAACTTTGCAGCAGTTGTTACACTTGCAATTAAACAAGCCTCTAATTATTTAATTAATTTCATCCATCCACAGAGGAATATAAATTCTTGAGGGTTCAGAAATCACCTGTTTTGTTCATTATTGTATATTCAGTGAAGGCAAGTGCCTTGCATGCAGGAAGTGATCAATGAATTCTTTTTAATCATTAAGTGGATCTATGAGTTAACAAATGAGTAAATGAATCTATCAGTATCTGTCTACCTTGAAGATTTCCTGCTTTATTTGGCCTTACCACTGAGTTCTTCCATAATATTAAGGCTGACACTATATCTTTCCGCAGGCCGACACTCTATTCACTGAGCCAAACTGGTTAGGGCTGTTCCTGTTTCTAATAAAGAGAATTATCATTTATAATCTCAGCAATGATGCAGAAGTATGGATATATCCATGCAAACTGATCAAGGACTAACTTTCACAAAATCATTACCATGGGTCTCCAGGTAGTTCAGTTTGGTTAATATTTTATGTGAGATGCACTTCTTTCTCTTTGCTATCAAAAAGGTGACTTTTAAATTTGATACTTTCACTTTCCATGACCACCTCTGACATGGTTTTACAGGGGGGAAAATGTATATTTCAGCAGATTAAAGTAAAACACGTGAACAGAAATGGCCTACATAACCTTTCTCTTCCTGTAAATGCTAATGCTACTGAGGCAGAAAAAAAATGCATAGATTATTGCCAGTTATAATAATTCTAATTGACATGAGATAATTTCTTCAGTTTTACCAACTTAATACAAATCCAAACGTTAATTCTTTTCTAAGTTGAATGTGAAAAAGAAGTTAATATAAGTTATTCTATAATATACATATATAATTGCTCCCAGAGTCAACTGGATATTTAAATTACACACTAAAATCATCTTGATAAACTTAGAAAACTTAGAAGAGGTAAATTCTGAATGTAATTTGTGAGAGATCTGTGACTTTGAATCGTAGTGTTGTGAAAATTATTCATTAATTCTAGGGAAATATCTATAAGGAATATGCAAATCAATTTATGTTCAAACTTTTTGAAATAAAATGACCCCTATTGTCAAATATTGTGTTCAGTAAGGCAATAATTATCACTTGCATTAAAAAAGGGATCATTTCAAGGTAGTGATACTGAAATACCACAGAACTTAAAATCAAAATTACTGAGTCATATCCACAGCCTTACATTGGCCTCAAGGATCTCACCTACTCATCCAACCCATTCCCACCATGATCTATGCTGAAGGTCATATTCAGAAATATCTAGTGGGTCACTATGCAGGAGAGGCAACTTTCTCTTTTCTTTTGTTCCTGTGAGATTGTCAGTGAGGCAAGTCATAGAGCTATTTATATTTGGAAGATGCCTCAATGATAATAAGCTAAGTATGGGTAAGATGGTCCAGGCTTATTTTCTGTAAGCTATACATATCTTAGCATCCTAATTGCCTACTTCAAAAATAGTTACGGTTATATCTAGACAGAGAGAACAGAAGTGATGACAAAGGAATAGACTATGAAGAAGTTAAAAAGGGAGAGAAAGCAAGATGATTAAGACAAAAAAGGTATGGAACACAAGAAAATGAACATGGTGTAGACAGAGACAGGAGGTTCTGGTAGTATTCACCACTCAGGCAAATAACTCTTTTCCATTATGACACACAGCTTATAGACCTCAACAGCAAAGGGAAAATTATACATTTGAAATGTAGGAAACCTAATTATTCTTCCCTAGTGTTTATATATATATTGTCTGTCGAATAAAATATATTTTAAGTATGCTATCTTCTTCCAGATTTATAATGCTAATATAACACTACAGAATTATTCAAGTTAGCTTATATTTAATGTAAGGTGACCAGATTTAAAGTGGTACACCACTGACGGGGGGGTGGGGGGCTGGAGAGGATCTTTTTTTTCCTTTTTTCTTTTTCTTTTTATTATTACTTAAAATATTACAAAGATTAATCGGGACTTTTGAAAACGACGTGGGACAAACTGTTAAAAATCGGGACTGTCCTGCCAAAAGCGGGATGTCTGGTCACCTTAATTTAATGTCAAGTTTAATAGCACATTTTTAGTGACACTAAATACTTGTTCATTAAATAGATCAATGATTTTCAATCTTTTTCATCTCTTGACACACATAAAGTACTAAAATTCTGTACACCAAAAATACATTATATTTTTTGCAGATCTGAAAAAAATAGGTATAATTCTCATTTCTTCACACTGCATGGGTATTGTTGTGTTGGCTGTTGTCATTTTTTATTTAAAAATCTAAGGAAGAAGAGGTCAGTGTCCCTGGCTAAATAGCCAGGTATTGCATATTTTTAAAAATTCTTGTGGCACTTCAGTGTGGCTGCCACAGCACACACATTGAAAATCGCTGAAACAGATTAAGAAGCAAAATAAGCAGAACATTAGATGAAAGGGCTTCAATAGTGCTATCACTATTTTTACATGGCTAAAGGGTATAGCCATCTAAAAACATCTGAAATATTTTTACCTCCCTACAGAATAAAGATAATGATCATCTAAAATAAAAACATTAATATCCTTACTTCTTCCTTTCCCTTCCTATGAAGAACTACTATACTGTTCCCTTCAATATTATAAATGAAATACTATTTAAAAGATAATGTTTTCAAGGGCTACACTATTTTAGAATTGGTCTGTTAGCCGAACAATAAAAATGTACTGAGTTTTTATTAAGCATCAGTGTCCACCCATGATGAAGACACTGAAGCTGTGTAACCTAGGTTCTAGCCCTGGCTCAGAAGTTTTGCTAACCAGATGACCATATTTTATGCCTCAATATCCTCAGGGTAATGTGGATAGAACAATAATAGCTCCCATCTCCTAGGGTTACTGTAAAGACTAAATGAGTTGATATAAGTGCAACACAGAGTGCCAGGCACATAAGTGAGCACTACTTAAATGTTAGCTATTATCATACCTCATTAATATTGTTTAAATATATATTTTATTGATTTCAGGAGGCAAGGAGAAGGAAAGAGAAACAGAAACACCAATGATGAGAATCATTAACTGCTGCCTCCTGAACGCCCCCTACTGGGGATCGAGCCCACAACTAGGCATGTGCTCCAGACTGACGCTCTCTCCACTGAACAAAACTGGCTAGTGCCATACCTCATTATTAATAGCTCAGATATGTGGGTGGTATTTGATTTTCAAAAAAAAAAATACTAAAAGTAGTGTTTGAAAGTATTATATTTCTCAATGTCAGAAATAAATTAATTTTAGAATAAGCAGTTTAGAAAAATATCAGTATATCTGTTTCAAATGATTAAATGCACAAAGACTGACATGGAATTGTAACTTGATTATGAAGCAAACATAATTTAACAAATATATTAGACATGAAAAATAAAACAGCAGGAAGGCCTCTATCATTTATTAACATTATTGAAGACATGTCATGTTAAAAACACACACACACCCCCCAAAAAAAACTTATTTTAAAACTTATTTTAACCATTTTCCATGCATTTCAGGAGGAAGAATCAATTCTTTTTAAAAGTATTATTTATTGAACAATTTAAAATGCCTTTGCTATAGTTACTGGGAATCTACATTTCAGTATATTAAAGAAAATATAATTTTTCTAGACCCAAGTTCTGGTTTTATAAAACACACTTTCAATACCCTAAAGGTATAACTACCTTGAGATAACTAAATTCCTGATTTATAAAATCCATAGCCCATATTAATGCCAATACAATACAAAGGAAAGTCAATAAAGCATGCACAAAAGCATGTGGAAAAGAAGACAAGTGTAAGAGAAAAAAGAAAAGTCCATGCTTTCAGGTTAGAAAGCATCTAATTCGTTTATCTCATAAAGCCACTTCAAATTTGTGAGTGTATTCAGGGCAAATATAGAAAGGGAAAAATACACATAAAATAAGAGCCAAAAAATTTAATAACAAAACCAACAACCCATAGTGGAAAAGAATATCTGATAAATCATATAGTCCTGAATAGAAAGGGAAAACTGGCATAAAACACTCTGTTTACCTGAAATAGATAATATCAAGTAGCTTTGAAAGAGGGGTGACACTGCATCCTGCCTCCACTGCCTATTCCTGGCTGAGACACCCTAGACCAATACCACATAGCCTACCAGCCCAGTATAGATCATCTTTGATGCAATCAGTTATTGCTCTACTTTTCCATTTCCATCACTACACTCATGCATTTTAAACAATATTCTCATTGTAAACATTTAAAATAGAAAACATAAAAAGAAAGTCTTTCTCCTACCAACCTGCACAGTCCTGCCTGCCAAGATAACTCCTATATTATGCTACTGTTATTGAAACCAGTCTTTATCAATGAGCATGTGGCTCATTTCCACTTTTGCATGGTTAAAAACAATTACACAGTAAATGAAAACATATGTATATTTCATAAGCTTATGTGCAAATGTCAATAAATAAATTCCTGAAATTTGGTCTGGCCCTGCCAAGGCATTAGTGGTGAGTTAAGTGTCTAACCAAAGATAGCAGGCTAATTTTTAAGGTGATAATTTTGAATGGCCCACGATTGATATTTTAAATATCCAAATGGCCGTTGGCAGAAAAAAAAGTTCCCCATTCCTGCTCTAGATGAATGCCTACTAGATATTAAAAATTGATAATATATATATGTATGCATCATATATATGTACATATGTATACATACAATATATAATATATATATCAACTTTAACAATAGATATAGATTAGATGATCACCTATCACTCAATCAATAGTGAGTAGGGTTAAAAGGAAGCCACAAAATCTATATGTTACATATTCTAGGTTTAGATTGTTTTATCTGGTTTGATGTTTAAAAATGCATAGCTGCATGTTTGATAGAGCAAGACGATGAATATGAAAGTCTTTGATTTGTTATTCTCTGTCTTTCTCCATAAGTTTGAAATGTTTCCAGAACTCAAAATTTAAAATGGCATGTAGCCCTAGCTGGTTGGCTCAGTGGATAGAACATTGGCCTGCAGACCAAAGGGTCCCAGGTTAAATTCCAGTCAAGGTCACATGCCTGGGTTGCAGGCTCAATCCCCAGTAGGGGGTGTGCAGGAGGCAGCCAATCAATGATTCTCTCTCATGGTTGATGTTTCTATCTCTCTCTCCCTCTCCTTTCCTCTCTGAAATCAATAAAAATATTTTTCAAAAATATAAAATAAAATAAAATGGCATGTGAAAAAATAACATAACAAGAACTAATATATTTATTTAAGTACTTTTAGGATGATAGAATCCTATAACTGCAAAAATACTCAGAATAAAGGAAAGAATCAATAAATGTTTAAATAAAAATTTAAAACTTGCATATGACATGATTACTGCAAAAAATTTAGAGAGAAAAAAATAAATCTCAATTAGTAATTAACCATTCTTAGTAGTAGTATAGTTGTTTTTAATGGAATTTTCTCTGTAGAACATGAATATCTCTTAGAAAGCAATTAAGAAAAAAATTTAAATTTTACACTAGAAAACAGAAACGGACATGATTGGCTGAATTTAAACAAAATTAACCAATAAACAAAAGTTGCCCTAATCGGTTTGGCTCAGTGGATAGAGTGTTGGCCTGTGGGCTGAAAGGTCTCAGGTTCGAATCTGGTCAAGGGCATGTACCTTGGTTGTGGGCACATCACCAGTAGTGGGTTTGCAGGAGGCAGCTGATCAATGTATCTCTCTCATCAATGTTTCTAACTCTCTATCCCTCTCCCTTCCTCTCTGTAAAAAATCAATAAAATATATTAAAAAATAAAAATAAACAGAAGTCAATGATCAATAATCAAAATAATAAAATTTAAATATTTACTGGGAATTGACCAAGATGCTGATATGGGGGCTCCTGAGCACCCCACCTCCTACAAACATAGCAAATATACAGCTAAAAATATAGCAATTCCTTCTGATTCCTCAACTAGATCCAGAAATTAGCTAAACAATTGGATGAATAAAAAAGTACCCACCATCAAAATGGTTAGGAAAGGCTGAGTCACGCTCTCACCATAAACCCCACTCCTGGCACAGGGTCAAACAATCAGGAAAAACTCTTAGCTTCTCCCTGAGGAGTGATGGGTTTGGGTTCCACAAACAGTGCCCCACCTAGGAAAGGACTCCCACAACACCTATCTCTGAAAGCCAACAGATTTGTACCCACAAGACTATCACTAAGAAGCAATTCTTAAGAGGTGCAGAACTCAGCAGAGCTATTCTCCAAGGGCTCTTGCAGAAAGGGTGGGCAAAATCAACTATGTTCCAGTCTTCCCATAGTAAAGGTTAATCTGCATCCATTTTAAATTAAATGTATACACATTTTGAAGAAGAATAATTTACTGGATATTTAAAAATGTATACACACTTTAACAGCTGATAACTCACTTAATTTTCACTCCTTTTTCAGACTTAACTGATTTCAAATAATAGGTGAGGCGAGACTAAAATTTGAACAAATAAAACTTATCAACTAGACTTTTTAAAAAATATATATTTTATTGAACTTTTTACAGAGAGGAAGGGAGAGGGATAGAGAGTCAGAAACATCGATGAGACAGAAACACCGATCAGCTGCCTCACAACCAAGGTACATGCCCTTGACCGGAATTGAACCTGGGACCCTTCAGTCCGCAGCCACTGAGCCAAACCGGTTAGGGCTCCACTAGACTTTTTTTATAGGGATAAATAAAAGATAAAGTTTATGGTACAAAACCAGCAACAGTTGACAAATTGAGTGCACACAAATACCATACAGTAATTCTGGATGTTTGTCATTCCATTGCTCCACATTATCAGCAGTGCCTGGACCAGAACAGTCATCAGTTTGAGAACAGGCTTTGGCCAAAAAAAAATTATTCATTTCTGTAGATTCTTTAAAACTTTTTAAATGAACTGTATATTAATAAACACTGACTTTATAATCATTCAAAATATGTATAGATATTTTGGGACACCCTATATTTATAAACAATACATTGAATTTAGAGATGAGGTTTTCAAAACATTTCTAAACCTTAATTTTGGTTAACCAATTTAAATATTTTTCAAAATGAAAAGAAGGTGCTCAATTTTTAATATTCATAGTATCCTCATTATTCCTTGTTTCCTCCTCTCCTTCCTCCCAAAAGTTAGTTAAGAACTCTGCCTTGCCTTTCCTTTTTCAAAGCAAAATATTTAATTTAATATCACAAAACATACTGCACTCTGAAAGGCTTTTAGGCCAAATAATATTATCTAAGATCTATAAAAATTTGATCTTTTAAAGGCAAATTAAATAATCTTTTTATACTGATCATTTTTAACACATACTGTTAAAACCTAGACAATACAAATTAAAGTTGATGTGCTGTGCCACTTGACAATGCAAGGAAGCTCTAATCAATCAATAGCACAATGTGACATTCTTAAATATTACCTGCAATATTGCTGAAAAGTCTAATAATCAATGCACTATATTTCCTACTCTTGATTTTATGAATATGCTTTATTCTCTGTTGTATTAAGTGTGAAATATTGTCCCTGCTTTGATTTTTTAAATCAATAAAGTTAATAAAGACATTTACTTCTCAGACTGTATCTGCATTTCATTATCATTTCTGCATTGTCAGCACTCATGTAGTTCAAATGGTGTTGTCACATTAATCAGCAGTTATATCATCATTTAATGATGTTCCTAAGCATCAAGAAATGCTCATAATATAATTATAGAATAATTTTTATAGATGAAATAATAAGATAATCAAATTACATTTGGACAAACGGAAATGTTAAGTATGATTTGGAATCAGAATACATGCTCTTTATTCTACTTATTAAATTTAAAAGAGATTAATTTGAACAGATTAAATAAAATTATTTCTTAGAGATATTAAATACATTTACTATGAAAAAATAAGAACTAATATATTGGTTTTCTAATACAGTTTCTAACAAATTGCCACAAACACAGTGATATAAAATAATGCCCATTTATTAGCTCACAATTCTGTAGTTTAGTAGTCTGGGTAGGCATGGCTGGGTTCTATTCTCAGGGTACCACAAGCTGAAAATCAAAGTGTAGATCATGCTGGGCTCTTAACCTCGAAGCTCAGGGGAATAATCTACTATCAAACTCACTCAGGTTGGTGGCAAAAGCCATTTCCTTGCAGCTATTTATTTACATATTGACTATTAACTAAGGGCCTCTCTCTGCTTAGAAACCTCCAAACTCCTAGTCAGTGACTGTCTCCACCTTCAAACCAGCAACAACCTATTCAGTCCCCCCAGAATTCTAATTTACTTGGTTTCTTCTCTTCCCCAGTTGAAGAAAGTTGTCCACTCTTAAGGGTTTAACATTGGACCCATTTAGATAATCCAGAATAATATCCCTATTTTAAGGTACACTGTGCCATATACAAAATTTATCACGGGAGTAATAATTCATCATATTCAAAAATTCCAGGGAATAGAACACAACTTCTTTGGGAGACATTTAAAAAATTGCATCAAATTTCATTAAGCAATGAGTAGAGGATTGTTTTTAAAATAAGAGCAACCTTTGTATATTAATTGTTAATATACTAGAGGCCCAGCGCACAAAAATTTATGCACTTGGGTGGGGGGGAGTCCCCTCTGCCCAGCCTGTGCCCTCTCGCAGTCTAAGACCCCTCAAGGAATGTCAACCTGCTGGTTTAGGCCCACTCCTTGGGCAATGTGGCCTAAGATGGCAGTCAGACATCCTTCTGGCAGCCCGGGAGCCCTTGGGGGATGTCCACTTGCCAGCAGGGAGCAGGCATAAGCTGCAGTCGGACATCCTTAGCACTGCTGAGAGGCAGGAGAGGCTCCCACAACCACCGCTGTACTGGCAGCCTTCTGGCTTGTGGCTGAGCAGAGCTCCCCTTGTGGGAATGCCCTGACCACCAGGGGCAGCTCCTGCATTGAGCATTTGCCCCCTGCTGGTGAGTGTGTGTCATAGTGACCAGTCATTCCCAGTCATTCTGCTGTTAGGGTAAATGTGCATATTACCCTTTTATTATATAGGATTATATAGGATAGAGGCCTAGTGCCTGGGTGGGTGCCTGGATCAGGATGGGGTTCCCACTGGGGTGCCTGGCCAGCATAGGTGAGGGGCTGATGGCTGTTTGCAGGCTGGCCACAGTCCCTTCAAGGTAAGTGTCCCCCCGACCTCCCTGGGTGCCTGGCCAGCCTCGGTGAGGGGCTGATGGCTGTTTGCAGGCTGGCCACAGCTCCTATTGACCCAACGTCCCAGCAAGGCTGGCTGGAATCAGGTTTCTGGGGGTTATTTATCTTCCATAATTAAAACTTTGTTGCCTTGAGTGGAAGGCCACAGCCGGCCTAGGCAGGCAGTTTCCTCCATCGCTGGTGCAACAGAAGCCTCCTGTTTGCTCTAGCTTTGTGGCTACTAGCCACCATCTTGGCTGGGTTAATTCGCATATAGCTGCTCTGATTGGCTGGTGGGTGTGGCTTGGCTGGTGGGTGTGGCTGCCTATTACTCTCTTATTAGATTAGATACTGAGAGCTATAGGTGGAGGGACTAAAATTCAGTAAATGAGTGAGAAACATCTTTATAACCTGTTACTTAATAATGGGTATATATGAATTAATTTAATGTCCTGACAGTATTTAATGTCATATTTCACGTATTTGTCTACAATATTCATTGAAAATGTTATAATATCAAGTTACATCATCACTATTCTTACATTTATAGACAAGAACATATTTGAAAGTATAAAAGTATTATTTTCCATTAATGATTGAAAAGCATAATGATTTTTGAGATTCACCATGTTCTTATGTGTATCCATATTTCATTCATTTTACATTTGTAGTATTCCATTGTATGGATGCACTACACTGTTGATTATTCAATAGCTGATAAACAGTTAGATTGTCTCCAGGTTTTGCTTAATAATAATGGTTTTGATTAATAACATTGCCATAAACACTGTCATATCAACCTCTCATTTCTCTTGAATAAATACCTTGGAGTAGAACATTTAGGTCCACAGTAGGCAAATTTTAAATTTTGGAACTTTTGAAGAAACTGCTAAATTGCTTTTCAAAGTAGTTGTACATGATTATCTCTTCATATATTTATTTATATTGCAAGTACATTAATTTTTAAAATATTTTTCTCAAATGGCCAAAAAGGCTCTGAAAGACTGGCCTAAGAAAAAAAGATGAGAGTCCAATGACTTTTAAGAGGAAAAAATTGGGAATCCATCATAACATCAAATTAGGTAGAATCTAAACTAATAAAAGCAGAATAGTAAAATTAACCGTTTCTCCGGGACGTCCACAGCCAATCAGAATGGCTGTCTGCAAATTAGCCCAGCCAACATGGCTGCCGCCACTCACAGACCTGAGTAAACGTTTAGGCAGCGTCCGTTGCAGCAGGAGCGAAAGGGAAACTACCTGCTTGCTGGCTCCTTAGCCTTTGGCCTGAAGCAAACACGCACATTTGCAACAATTAAGTGTAACAACTGTTTCATTATAGAAGCCGCGAGGTGTGGCGGCCGCCACTCACGGACCTGAGTAAACGTTTAGGCAGCGTCTGTTGCAGCAGGAGCGAAAGCAAAACTACCTGCTCGCTGGCTCCTTAGCCTTTGGCCTGAAGCAAAACGCATATTTGCAACAATTAAGTGTAACAATTGTTTCATTATACAAGCCGAGAGGTGAGGCAGAGAGGAGGCTTCATTAGTAAAAGGCCTCGCCTTAAAGGAACAGCATCAATTATAGGAAACCTGCGTCCAGCCGGCCTTGCTGGGACGTTGGGCAATGGGAGCTGTGGGCAGCTTTAAAGCCCCTCACCCAGGCTGGTCAGGCACGCCAGCAGGTGGGCATCCCCTGAGGGGTCCCAGACTGCGAGAGGGCATAGGCCGGGCTGAGGGACCTCCCGAGTGCACAGAGCGGCTGCAGGGCGGGACAGCACAGGACCCAGGACCCGTGAGTGGGAAAGAGGCAGCAGGGTTGGAGGGCACCGGGAAGCGGGTAAGAGGCAGCAGGGGGTTGGCGGCCTGCTTGGTGGGCTTCCCAGGCCCTTGGAGGGGCATCGGGGAGCGGGAAAGAGGCGGCAGGGGGTCGGCAGCCTGCTTGGTGGGCTTCCCAGGCCCTTGGAGGGGCATCGGGGAGCGGGAAAGAGGCGGCAGGGGGTCGGCAGCCTGCTTGGTGGGCTTCCCAGGCCCTTGGGGGGGCA
>PVJC01018574.1:0-31186 GCA_004026665.1 Murina feae | reverse complement strand
CATGTTGTTCTCTTTTTTGAGCTGTGACCAGGGCTGGGTGCTGCCTGCCTCCCAAGCTTGCCTACTGCCCATCTTCCTCCAGCCACCAGAAAGCAGGGAAAACCCCGCCTTGTGGTCAGGCCAGCCTTTTCCTGCTCCCTGATCCCCGGAAGGGACCTGGGAAGCCACCAAGCAGGCCGCCAACTCTTTCCCACTCACCTGTCCCCTACTGCCTTCCTTTCCCACTTCCCGTTGCCGCCAAGGGGTCTGGGGAGCTGCCAAGCAGGACCCCGTCCCCTGCAGCCTTGCTTTCCCGCTCCACGATGCCCCTCAAAGGGCCTGGGCAGCTGCCAAGCAGGCCGAGACCCCCCCCCGCCGCCTCTTTCCCGCTTCCTGGTGCCCTCCAACCCTGCCGCCTCTTTCCCATCAGGGGTCCTGGGTCCTGCGCTGTCCCACCCTGCAGCCGCTCTGTGCACTCAGGAGGTCCCTCAGCCTGGCCTGTGCCCTCTCGCAGTCTGGGACCCCTCGGGGGATGCCCACCTGCTGGCATGCCTGACCAGCCTGGGTGAGGGGCTTTAAGGCTGCCCACAGCTCCCATTGACCCAACGTCCCAGCAAGGCTGGCTGGATGCAGGTTACTGTGATTTATCTCCTATAATTGATGCTGTTCCTTTAAGGCCTGGGGTTATCTTCTATAATTGATACACTGTTCCTTTAAGGCAGCCTTCTAACTAACTGAAGCCTCTTCTGCTTCACCTCGCAGCGTCTATAATGAAACAATTGTTACTTTTACTGGTTAGGCCGGAGCTGCTCTTTCCTTCAGCTCCCGAGGATTCTATGATTGTTACATTGTTTCAAAACTGCTAGAGGCAGTTTAATCGGAGCTGAGCTGAGGGGCGAAGCTTCACTTTCGCTCCTGCCGCAATGGAAAGGGCTGTTTACTCAAGTCCGGGAGTGGCGGCCGCCATGTTGGCTGGGCTAATTTGCATACAGCCGCTCTGATTGGCTGGTGGGTGTGGCTTACCCTGTCTCGGAGAAATGGTTAATTTTAATATTTCGCTTTTATAGAGTAGATTGGCTTAGTCCATCAACTAAAGTTTCAAAATATCCCACCAGGATTGTGGACGTTTGTTTTGTATTTTAATTCCATAAGGTTTTGCCTAAAGTGTTTTGATACTATGCATTGCCATGAATGCAGAAATTTAACATGATTATAGATTCCTGAGAGAATTGATTATTTTCTTACAATAAATTGAAATTTTTTATCTCCAGGATTGCTTTATTTAACCCATGAAGTTTAATGTTTTCTCATATCAATATAGTAATATCAACCTTTCTTGCTTAGCATTTATTGGGCATATCTTTTTCTATCCATTTACTTTGAACCTTTATAAATATTATGTATTAGCTGTATCTCATAAATAGCATATAGCTGAAGTTATTTTATCTTACTCAGACACTATTTTTTTAAAAAAAATTGATTGATTGATTGATTTTAGAGAGAAAAAGGAAGGGAAAAAGAAAAACATTCATTTGTTGTTCCAGTTACTTATGCATTCATTGGTTGCTTCTTGTGTGTGCCCTGACCCACTGACCTACCCAGCCATGACCAAGATATTCATTATTTTACTTTAAAGATTAATCTCTGCATTGTGTGTTATTTCTTATACATTTATAGTTAAGTCCATCAACATATTTTGTTCTTCCATTTTTTTCATCATGTTTTATGCCAACAATTGTCTGTATGTGTAATGGTCTATTTTTGGATTCGTTATTTGGTCCTTTTATTCTATTTGTTGCATGTCAAAACTACTCTGTCTTCATTGCTGAAGCTTTATAATGAGTTTTGGTATCAGGTATAAATGTACTTTTCTTGTCCTTAAGATTTTCTTTGCTATTTTGGTCTTTTATTAAATTCCATTATACATTTTAAAATCAGATAGTCAATTTTTGTGGTGTCTTTTGATACAACTATGCTTTTAAATATACTTTACTCTCATATTCAAAATATACTCATTTCTCCCAACATCCCTTCAAAGCCACATTCCATTACTATTTTATGCTGAGATTCTGGGATCTCATCAAATAAATCAGATCTAAGTGTGGATGAAGACCCTTGAATTCAGTTCTCTACTATGGTTTATCTCAGTCTGAATGCCTGTGAACTAGATACAAGTGCTCTGCCTCCCACACACACAGCATATATTGGCGAAATAGGCATCGACAATCATGATAGACACACCTGCTTAAAAGTAGAAAATGGAGGCATGCAGCGGATAACCTGATATGGGTGTTACAAAAACTCAAACACCACAATATAGTCAGGTAGTGCAAATAGTAATGAATGGTTGTAGTGAGTTGTGAAGGCTCTTGGTCATTTATAAAATTTGGAGGTAAACATTTTAAAGTAATAAACCATTGTGTATGTAGGTTGCACTTAAATGTAAATGCATAACTACAAATTATTAGAATTTTTATAATGCTATATGTTATATTAAATTTTCTGAGCATTCAACTTTGCAAATTAAGTCATCTAAATTTTTAGAAATATCATAAATCTGGACTAGATCAGGTCCTAGGCATTTAGCTAAATCATCTTCTACTCTAGCTTTCTTGCCATTTAAATCTTTAAATCAAATCATAATTTTATACTTATCAAGCTGGGGACAAAAAAACTAAGGCTCTTCTCCCATGTACTATATAGAACATGCTTTCCTTTACCTATGTGGGAGACATGTGAGGGAATAACACCTAGAATAATACCTAAAAATTACTTAAATAGTGGACATCTCACAAATAATAAAATTCCATAAAATATTTTAGTTGTTTTCATTTTAATGCTGAAAGAATCAGGAAGAATCTGTTTTGGCTTATAAAAGAACATCAGTATTGCTTCTAACAGTGCTATAAATAAGACATCAATTGACAGATTTATTGTTGATCTGTGTTTAATATAAACTTGTTTTTAGAATATCAGAAAAGTGGTGAAAGGAAGCTTGACAGCTTTGTAAAGATATACGGTCTGAAACTCTGTAGTATATCACTCATTTTAAATTAAGACTTGATATTATTCTTTCTGAATTATATCAGAGATGGAAAGAGACAGATTGCGGTCCTGTTCTTCAGAGAAGGAAGAAACAAAAAGAGACCCTCTTGAATCATTGATTTTGTGAAACGTTTCATTATTTGCCACCATAAATGTGGCCGCCTCTATCTTGATGTGTCCTGACAGGTGGTGACCTCCTGTGTTTAGATACTTATGGTTACTGTATTTTGCACCTTTATGACAGAACATTGATGTTTATTTTTTATTTAGATAATTATCAATGTAGAAGTTTGCAATCTGTTTATCTTGGTATTTTATGTGAGCCCAATACTTTGCAAAGATGTAAAGTATACTTTAACAATCTTGAGATACTTTTTTTGATACTTTAGATTTTCATAGTAGCAGTATATCATTGGCTAAACTATTGGGAAGTAATAAAACATAAAACCACTGGGAGAAACCAAGATGGAGACATAGGTAAATACCTGAAATTGCTGCCTCGCATAAGCACTTCAAAGCTACAACAGAGAGAAAGGGCGGACACCACCCAGAACCACAGGAAGGCTGGCTGAGTGGAAATTATACAACTAGAAGTTAAGGGAGAAGCACACTGAGACTCATAGGTGGTGTAGAAGTGAAATGCAGTGGTACAGAGGCACACAAGGAAAGGGCTCATGGAGAGGGCAGGCGACTGAGGAAGCAGTTCTCTTTTTCAATCCAGAGGGAGTCACAAGCTCCTGATGGCTCTGAGCTCCAGTTCCAGGTGAGTTTCTGGGGATCCAGACTCATACGGGGAGAGACTGGCCTATCTGGCACCGGGAGGAAATCCAGAGTGGCTTTTTCTAGGCAGTGTTTGCAGCCATTACCACAGGACACTGAGAACCAGGGCCTCTTAGGCCAGGGCTAAGGTTCAGCCATAGCTTTTTGTTCCACCCTCTTGATTCCCTGAGACCCTGCCCCACCCAAGCTGCAGGCAGAGGCTTTTGCATATAAAAGCCTGGGTAGCCTCAGGCAGAAGCTAAAATAGCATTGCCTTAGATATCCAAGAGCCAGTGTACCCAGTGGTCAGAATGGCACCATCGAGATTATAACTCCTCAGATCCATAAGGGACACACTCGGGGCAGACTCAGTGAGCACCAAAGTCCCACTGAAGCAAGTCTTGCCCCATAAGGGTGTCTCTAGCACAGAAGTTCTCCCACCATAGACACAGCTGATTCTCACAGCCAACGGGCCTGGAGGTCAATTCCTCCCAGTAATATCAACAACAATCAAGGCTTAGCTACAACAAGACTGTGCACAAAGCCTACAAAGGGGTGCACCAAGATTGTCCACCTCAGATAATTGGGGAGGCTGAACCACTCAGTCCTATAGGACACCTAGCATAGAAAGCTAGTCTATCAATGCAGAGAAGCAGCCAAAATGCAGAGACAAAAAAAACAGGTCACAAATGTCAGCAATGGAGGAAATAGAGTTCAAAACCACGGATATAAGATTTTTCAAGAATTTTCTAGAAACTGCCAATAAATTTTGTGAGACCCTCGAGGATATGAAAAAGGACCAGCTAGAAATTAAGCATATACTGAATGAAATAAAGAATAATATACAGAGATCCAACAGCAGACTAGAGGATCGCAAGAATCAAGTCAAAGATTGAAATATGAAGAAGCAAAAAACACCCAACAGAAAAAGCAAAAGGAAAAAAGAATCCAAAAATATGAAGATAGAGGAAGGAGACTCTGGGACAACTTCAAGCGTACCAACATCAGAAATATAGGGGTGCCAGAAGAAGAGAGAGCAAGATATTGAAAACCTATTTGAAGAAATAATGACAGAAAACTTCCCCTACCTGGTGAAAGGAATAGATTTACAAGTTCAGGAAGCACAGAGAATCCCAAACAAAAGGAATCCAAGGAGGACCACACCAAGACACATCATAATTAAAATGCCAAGGACAAAAGACAAAGAGAGTATCTTAAAAGCAGCAAGAGAAAAGCAGTTAGTTACTTACAAGGAAGCACCCATACTACTGTCAGTTGATTTCTCAATAGAAACTATGCAGGCCAGAAGGGAGTGGCAAGAAATATTCAAAGAGATGAAGAGCAAGAACCTACAATCAAGATTACTTTACCCAGCAAAGCTATCATTGAGAATTGAAGGTCAGATAAAGAGCTTCACAGAAAAGAAAAAGCTAAAGGAGTTCATCACCACCAAACCAGTATTATATGAAATGCTGAAAGTTATCCTTTGAGAAGAAGAAGAAGAAAAAGTAAAGATAAAAATTATGAATATCAAATACATATCTATCAACAAGTGAATCTAAAAATCAAGTGAATAAAAAATCTGAAGAATAGAATAAATATGAATAGAATAGAATCAGGGGCATAGAAAGGGAGTGCACTGACATTTCTCAGGGGGAAAGGGGTATTGGAGGTGTGGGAAGAAACTGGACAAAAATCATACACCTATGGATGAGGACAGTGGGGGGAGGGGTAAGGGCAGAGGGTGGGGTGGGAACTGGGAGGAGGGGAGCTATGGGAGGAAAAAAGAGGAACAACTGTAATAATCTGAACAATAAAGATTAAAAAACTAAAGCCACCTATCTATAAAGACATATTTTATTGAGTGTTTTCAATATTGAAGTTATTTTCTAAATATTAAGTTGATTACTTCATTATTTTTCTTCACATTCAAAAATGTTTTCTAAACTTTATAGGTAATTTTATAACTTAGAGTTCTATATATTTGTTTCCATTTAGAGTTCACTCTTTTGGCTATAGAACTATATTCTTTGTCTTACCCATTTTGTGGGCAGGATTAAATGGAATCTGTCATAATTTTCAGAAATCAGAAATTTAAGCAACCCATTGGACATCTAGGGACATGGTAAGAAAGGGAAACATTTCTTAGAAGATGCATTAAATCCAAGTGGTGAACCACAAGACTTGTTTTTGTGTGATAAATTAAATCTTACCTTTTGCGATAGCATGTGTGGACCTAGAGATTATTATGCTAACTGAAATAAGCTAAGCAGAGAAACACAAATACCATATGATCTCACTTATTATGTGGAATCTAATGAACAGAATGAACTAATGAACATAAAAGAAAAAGAGGCATGGAAACATGGAACAGATTGACAGTTATCAGAGGGACAGGGGTTGAGGTTCTGGATGAAAGAAGGTGAAGGGATTAATAAAAAAAAAAAGCACCTACTCTAATAAAAATGTAATATTGAAATTGACCATTTTTCCAAGATGCCTAAGCCACACCCACCAGCCAAAGCCATGCCCACCA
The DNA here is from genome assembly GCA_004026665.1 of Murina feae. Taxonomy (NCBI): domain Eukaryota; kingdom Metazoa; phylum Chordata; class Mammalia; order Chiroptera; family Vespertilionidae; genus Murina; species Murina feae. The sequence continues at coordinate 24,867 of PVJC01018574.1, read as the reverse complement.
GCCTATCACAGTGGCTGTATACAAATTAACCCAGCCAAGATGGCGGCTGGCAGTCATGGAGCGGCTGGCCAGGGGGAGCTTGGCTGCGCCCTGGTCCCCTTGCAGGGACTGGGGAGCGGGAAAGAGGCGGCGGGGCCTGGTGGCCTGCCTGCTCCAAGCCTCCATGGTGTGCCTGGGGGCAGGTCCTTAGCAGATAGACACACACATGAGGACTGCTCTGAGCCTCAGATGAGGCTGGGGGCAACACACACTCACTCACACACGCAAACACACAAAAGGCACCTGGAAGACTGGGGCCATCATAGGACATCCACTGAGGGGTTTCAGACTGTGAAAGAGGGCAGGCTGGGCTAAAGGACCCCCACCCTCCCTCCGTGCACAAATTTTGTGCACCAGGCCCCTAGTATGTATATAAAACATAGACACAGCCAATGTGGTGATAGCCAAAGGGAAAGAGCTATGGGGGAGGTGGAAGTGGGCAAAGGGGGGATAAGTGAGGACAGAAAAGAAACTTTGCTTTTAGCAATGAGTGTATAATGCAGTGTGCAGATGCTGTTTTGTTGAGTTGCACACTTGAGACCTGTATGGTTTGTGAACCAATATTATCCCCCCAAAAAAATCCATTAAAATATTTAAAATAAAATAAATAATGATAACAAAAAACCTGGCACATTTACAAAGTTGTATATTTCACAGTATATTTAAATAGCTATATCAGAATCTCAGCTGTCTGTTTTCTTTAAACACAACTCATACCTGACCTTCAGCCAATTTTAGTTACTGTTCCTGAGAGAAACTTCTTGAGGGGAATTACAGAATTATCACTTTAGTATTAGAGCTAAATATTGAAGCACATAGATATTTTGCTGACCACCAGGGCAGCTCCTGAATTGAGCGTCTGCTCCCTGGTGGTCAGTGTGTGTCATAGTGATCAGTCATTCCCAGTGGTTCTGCTGTTAGGGTCAATTTGCATATTACCCTTTTATTATATAGGATAGAGGCCTGGTGCATGGGTGGGGGCCAGCAGCTTTGCCAAGAAGGGTGTCCCAGATCAGGATGGGGGTCCTGCTGGGGTCCCTGGCCAGCCTGGGTGAAGCACTGAGGGCCGTTTTTAGACTGGCAATACCTCTTTCGAGGTGGGGGTCCCTGGCCACAGTCCCTTCAGGATGGGGGAGGATCCTGCTGGAGTGCCTGGCCAGTCTGGCTGAGTGGCTGATGGCTGTTTGCAGGCTGTCCAAGTCCCCCAGCAATGACCCTCACCCCACGAGGATGTGGCCAGCATGGGTGAGTGGCTGATGGCTGTTTGAAGGCTGGCCAGGGCCCCCAGAGACCCAAGCTCTCAGCGAGGCTGGCTGGAAGCAGGTATCTGGGATTTATTTATCTTCTATAATTGAAACTTTGTTGCCCTGAATGAAAACCACAGCTGGCCAGGGCAGGCAGGAAGCTTGGCTTCCTCCATTGCCGGGGCAATCAAGCCTCCTACTTGCACCAGTTCTGTGGCTGCCAGCCGCCATCTTGATTGGGTTAATTTGCATATAGTTGTTCTGATTGGCTGGTGGGCAAGGCTTGGGGCATAGCGGATATACAGTCAATTTGCATGTTTTTTTTTTTTATTAGATTAGGTACTAATAATAGAGAAACATGAAAATTGTCTGGGATGCCATCACAGTAACTGTAACAACCAAATAGCAAACTGCATGAGGTGACAAGACTGGCAGGGTTGTTGGGGAGGGTGCAGTTGGGGGTGACCAAGCAGGTGGGGATGGCTGTTGGGGGCAACCAGGTCAGCAGGGAAGGTAATAAGGGGTGACCAGGCCAGCAGAAGGGGGTAGTTAGGGGAAACCAGGTTGGTGGGGGGGCAGTTAGAAGAAACCAGGCCAATGGGGGGGACAGTTGGGGGTGACCAAACTGGTGGAGAGATGCAGATAGGGGCGATCAGGCTAGCAGGCAGAGGTGGTTAGGGGTGATTAGGCTGATGTGGGGGCAGTTAGGGGCAATCAGGCAGGCAGGCAGGTGAGCAGTTAGGAGCCAGCAGTCCCGGATTGTGAGAGGAATGTCTGACTGCCAGTTTAAGCTGATCCCTCGAGGGGTCCCAGATTAGAAAGGATGCAGGCTGGGTTGAAGAGCCCCTCCCCAAGCACGAATTCAGTGCACTGGGCCTCTAGTATTTGTATAATTGATTTCTGTTTTTCTTAATTTAATTAGAATGGGGGTATGCCTTTAGTTAAATAATAATGATGATACTACACAGAGTCTTAAGCTGTATGTTATATTTTTCTGGCTCTTAAGAAAATTATTTGGGTCATTCACAGTTTGAACTTGAAAAATAGAGCAAAGGAAGAGAAAGCAATTTGAAATTTGTGTTTTAAGTCTCTATCTCATTGCTAATTCACAATCATAAGTTCCCTTTTACTAAACTCCACTAATTGTGACCAAAACACAAGAATATTAAAGAGTATTTCTGAAAAGGAGACAAAATTCATTGGAATTTCTATACTATATTAATGCTGCATGTGCTCCCTGATTTACATACAAATTATTCATGGAAAGAAATTAGGTTTTGTTTTGATTTAGTAATGGGAATGTGGCTCCTAGTGAAAGAGGGCTCATACCAGCAATTTTACAAATAAAGGTGTCTTTAGAGAAGAAAAAGTAATCAGAGACATTGAAGATTCCATTATTGTTCTAGTTTAATTAAATATTTTTCTAAGCGTAGTGTTTAAAAAACATACATTTTCAGACCAGCAAACATTTAAAAGTTATTTTTGAAATATGATGTAAATAAATAATATATCTTTGTTTATTTAAAATTTATCAAGTATTTCCAAGCAGAAAAATGTTGCATATTTCAGTCAAATAATTAACTCATACATTTTTATATTACACTGTTAGTAAGCTGGCCTGAGATTTGATTTGGTAAATACTGTAGCTTTGGTTCTGTCAATGTATATTTGATAAATATGACTGAATCTTAGCTTTTTTCAAAAATTAAATCCACAAGAAAACAAGATTGCTTGCCCCATTATTATTGTTTTCCTGAGGCAATTTTGCAGCTATGATTATAAATAAACTTCTATTATCAAGTCTTATTTCCCAAAAGACAAGGAGAAAAAGATCCATCATTGGTTCTCCCTTGTGTATTTCATAGTTTCTGGCAATATGCAAACTTTAAGAGATCCTGTACCCTCTTTAGGTTTAGACTTTTTGAAGCTCATCTTGACTTTCTAGGAGTTTCTACATATTTTTCTTCAGGGAAATTTAGAATATAGAAGATGTAAAAAAGTGACTAGGGAAGAGCAAATTAAGTTAATAAATGTTTATTGAGCATGTATACAAAAGAACATGGGTTAGCTGTGGTAGAAATTGAAAGTATGAAATATAGCTTTGAATGTCATCTAGGAGCTTGCAATCTATTTTCAAAAATTGAAATATAACAATATACATTTATTTTTTCTTTTTTTCAACATTCTGCAAATGGGTTTCCAAAATGTGTTCGACAATAGTAGTTTAATGGTGAGTAATCCTATATAATAAAAGGGTAATATGCAAATTGACCCTAACAGCAGAACAACTGGGAATGACTGGTCATTATGACACACACTGACCACCAGGGGCCAGATGTTCAATGCAGGAGCTACCCCTGGTGGTCAGTACACTCCCACAGGGGGAGCTCTGCTCAGCCACAAGCCAAGCTGATAGCTGCCAGCACAGCAGCGGTGTTGGGAGCCTCTCCTGTCTCCTTAGCAGCGCTAAGGATGTCTGACTGCAGCTTAGGCTTGCTCCCCGCTGGCAAGTGGACATCCGCCAAGGGCTCCCAGGCTGCCAGAGGGATGTCTGACTGCCAGCATAGGCCCAATCTCCTGGGGAGCAGGCCTAAGCCAGCAGGTAGACATCCCCAAGGGGTCCCAGACTGCGAGAGGGCACAGGCCGGGCTGAGGGACCCCTCCCACCCAAGTGCACAAATTTTTGTGCACTGGACCTCTACTATCTAATCTAATAAAAGAGTAATATTGAAATTGACCATTTCTACAGGATGCCTAAGCCACGCACACCAGCCAATCAGAGCATCTGTATGCAAATTAATCCAGCCAAGAAGGAGGCCGGCAGTCATGGAGCTGGAGTAAACAGCAGGCTTCCGTTGCACCAGGAGTAAACTGTCTGCCAGCTGGCTGGGCTTCTCCAGGCTCAGGCATCATATCTGCAACATTGTTTCAATTATAGAAGCCTCAGAGCTGAAGCAAACAGTATGCTTCCATTGCACCAGTGATGAAGAAAACTGCCTGCCTAGGCAACATTCTTTCAATTATAGAAGCTATGGAGCTGAAGAAGACAGGAGGCTTCATTACCTGCCTAGGCCTCAGCTTAAAGGAACAGTATATCAATTATAGAAGATAAATAAATCCCAGAAACCTACTTCTAGCCAGCCTTGCTGGGATGTTGGGTCAATGGGAGCTGTGAGCAGCCTGAAAGCCTGAAAAGAGCCCTCAGGCCTGCACCCAAGCTGGCCACACCCCAGTGGGGTGAGGGTCCCCACTGGGGGGCTTGGCCAGCTGAAAATAGCCATCAACCCCTCACCCAGGCAGGCCAGGTACCCCAGTAGGGACCCAAAACCTGAAGGGACTGTGGGCAGCCTGAAAATGGCCCTGAGCTCCTCACCCAGGCTGCCCAGGCACCCCAGTAGGGACTCAAAACATGAAGGGGCTGTGGGCAGCCTGAAAACGGCCCTCAGCCTGTCACCCAGGCTGGCCACACCCCAATAGGGTGAGGGTCCACATTGGGGGGCTTGGTCCAGCCTGCAAACTGCCATCAGCCCCTCATCCAGGCTGGTCAGGCACGCCAACAGATGGACATCCCCTGAGGGGTCCCAGACTGTGAGAGGGCACAGGCCTGGCTGAGGGACCCCCCCCTCCCCAGTGCACAAATTATTGTGCACTGGGCCCTCTCACAGTTTGGGACCCCTTTGGGGATGTCCACCTGTTGGCGTGCCTGGCCAGCCTTGGTGAGGGGCTGATGTCAGTTTTCAGGCTAGCCAAACCCACCCCGCCCGCCCCGCCCACCCACAGCCCGCCCCGCCACCTGCCCCACTCACCCCACTGCCCACTACCTGCCCCGCTGCCTGCTCCACACCTGCCTCCATGGCTGCCAGCCTCCATCTTGGCTGAGTTAATTTGCATACAGCCTCTCTGATTGGCTGGTGGGCATGGCTTGGCTGGTGGGCGTGGCTTAGGCATCTCAGAGAACTGGTTAATTTCAGTATTACTCTTTTATTAGAGTAGATTCCTAGCCTTGTGGAGCTTATTATCTGGTGGTAAAGATAGACAATCAAATACTCAAACAAGCAAACCTAAAATTGCCACTGTGATAAAAGCTATGAAGGCCAACATGGTGCTATGTCTAAAAGAGAGTAATTTGGTCTCCATTCTTCTGCCCTGTACCCACAGCTTATTCTTCTGACAGGGCAGCCTGTGTGATCCTTTTAAAATGTGTATCAGATCATGCCACTCCTCTGCTCCAAAGACTTCCCGTATCCTTCAGAGAGAAAAAGTATTTATTTCTTCTCCAAATGTACTTCTCATTCTTCTTATTCACCCTTAACCTTAAGGTCCCCAAACATATCAGCCATGCTCCTGTCTCAGGGCCTTACGACTGCTCTTCTATTTAGAAGTTCTTCCTTAGTAACTGAATATCTTAGTTCCCTACCTTTCTTAAAGTTCTGGTTCGAATGTAGCTTTCTCAATAAGGTCTTTCCAGATCATCTCAATTAAATTAAAACATCAAATATCTGGAACTCTCTAATCTCTTCCTCCCTTTATATTTCTCTAGTATTGATCACTATGTAACATAGTTTATCATTTATTTACTTTATTGTCTACCTCCTGAGCTAAGTTAGAAGCTCAGTAAAGACACAGGCTTTATATTATCCTGTTTCTAGCACAGAGCCTACCTGGCATATAGTAGAAATTAATACTTATTGAAGAAATAGTCCATATTCATGAATGCTCAGAATCTCTCAGAAATTTGGCTTATAATTCAAGGACCCAAGTAGATGTTAATGAGCTAAAGAGAAGAAGAAATAATAATGATAGTAGCAATGGTGGTAAGAATTTCATTTAGTACTATTACTTAAGCCACTTATATATATTAACTTTTTATCCTTAGCTTTTCCAGACTTGTCCCTGTTACTCCATAGTGAATGCAAGAGGAAGTTGACAAGGAACTTTTTAAAAATACACATTTGTAGTATCTAGAGATTTGATTCAGTCATTCTAGGGAGGGTGTCTGTAATACATTCTTTTTACAAGCCTCAATGTGACTCTAAAGGATATTAAATCACTTGTCTTGATAATTAGTTCAATGAGCCTAGAGGTCTAAAAAGATTTCATTAGTGGAAGTAGCTTTTTAAAAGTGGAGGAACTGCCCTCGCTGGTTTTGCTCAGAGGGTAGAGCCTCAGACTGAAGGGTCTCAGGTTTGATTTTAGTCAAGGGCACATACCTTGGTTGTAGGCTTAATCCCTGGCCCTGGTCAGGTGCAAGCAGGAGGCAAGCAATAGATGTGTCTCTCTCACATCGATGGTTTTCTCTCTGTGTCTCTACCCTCCCTTCCACTTTCTCTAAAAGTCAATTGAAAAATATCCTCGGGTGAAGATTAATAAAAAACAAACAAACAAACATACAAAAGCTGGTAGAACTTGGCAAGTATATGTTCTGTGCTAGGTACTGTTGGATGACCAATATGTTTGAGGGATGAATGCACTGATTGATCTTTCCTTTCTTCCTACTTCAAATCCCAAGTTTATTTCCCCCTCTATAGTTTTCTGTATCTTGCCAAACAGAATTTATAATTTATACCTCCTTTATTCTGTCAGCCCCTACATTATCTTCATTAAATCCATATTTACCTTATATCATAGTTATTTTGTTCTGTTTATTCCACTTCATGTTTCAATGCCTTTTAACAATTAATGCTTTTGACCCCCAGAACCTAGCACAGTGCTTAGAATATGTAAGTACTCAAATAAATTTGCTGATGTGGTTCTCTTATAATATCACAAGTGGAAGCAGTTAACTATTTTAATGTAGATGTCAGTTCTACATTAGTAGTGAATTGAGAGGTACAATAGTATATTAGCTAATTATTGCTGCCTAACAAAAATTTACCCTAAAACTCTGTGCCTTAAAACAGCAAACATTTACTGTCTTACAGTATCTGTAAGTGAGGAATCTCAGGGTGACTTAGCTGGATCCCCTGGCTTAAGATCTCTCATAAGGTGTCACCGAGTGGGGATGGAGTAATTTCAAGGAACAAGGGAAAGCATCCACTGAGTTCATTCATTACGTTTGAAAACAAAATGCAAAGCTCCTTGAAATGACTGGAAAGTTTGGATCTTCGAGCCACGGTTTTGGGGTGTAACAATACAGTACGCTGAGTGGTTAGGCATCTGGGTTCTGGAATCTGCTTGCCAGGGATGTTTTTGTATCCAGGTTATACCGTTTGGTAGCCATATGAGGGATTCAGAACTTGAGTCCCATCCAGCCTTGTTGGCTCTTTATTTTTCTGAAGCCAAAACTGCTTGGGCAGAATTGATGCTGTACTTCTTTTTATTTTTATTGCAGACTTCTACTTTGAGCCACCATACATATATCTTTATTCAGCACAACCAATGCGATGGTTAGTGCATTTACCACCATTACTAGCATGCCCACTGTTTTCTGTCCTGCTAATAGGTCTCTGATTAAATGATGTGTGTTCTTCATTTTAATAAATGCCTTCTCTAGGAAGAAAATGACCTGTAATTGATTTCTATAACTGTCAATGCATAGTGTTTTATAATCAGTTAAAACAGTTTTACAACTGTGGATTTACTAATGTAATTGTGTTACTTATTTTAAGTTCTTGCAGACCAATATTTTCAATTATATTTTTAAATAAAGAGCCTATGGAATACAGTTGATTACCCATATTTTTATATTCAAAGATAAATTAAGGTAGTATTTTGCAATTCACCAAATAGTATGTTTTCTGGCTTATTTAGTGAGGAAGCTCAAAAAAGAGAGTACTATGTATTTGATATATGTGCTTGTAACAGGACTAAGCCTTGACTTGACACTTAACTGTTGATTTTTTGTTGTTGTTGTTTTTGTTTTTAAATTTCAGCTGCTGGAAATTAATTGATCATTGATATAGTTTTTAGGAGGTTTATTATTAGTTTCATCTAAGAGACAAAAATATGTATGTTTCTTCTTACGTTCTACAAGTTGACTCCAACTCACTTTCAAAGTATTATTTCGAAGTTGATTTTTCATGAGGAGGCAAATCACTTGTTTTCAAAATGCTTTGACAGAAGAGTTTCTTTGGAGAAAGTGGAAGTAGCTCACCAGTGGGAAGTAGTTAACAGGTGACTTGAGTTGGTGAACAGAATTCCTGAGAAAGCTGGCTGTCAGGTGATATTTGTTCTTCTCTTTGATTATGATATCCAGTTTTGGGAGGAATATCAGTGAGAGGGAGTCTAACATGTACTCCAATTTTCAAACCTCTACAATTGCAAGTTAGTGAAAAATGTTAGCTCTTTGGAAAACTATATAAATAAATCTCATAAGAAAAAAATGTGACTTTTCAAATGCATAGAACATGATGTTTTCATAACATGGTGAGCATTTGAAGCCTGTTTTCTCAGCCAGGGATTTAAAAATAAGACCCTCGCATAAGGAAATGCTGTAAAAAAAAAAAAAAAGATATATAAAGAAGAAAATAGCACTGCAAGGTGATGATTAGCTGGAAGGCTCATAAAATTTGCCCATCTTATCTTTAAAAATATGTCTTCCATTGACTTCCTTACCAGGCATTTCTTTGTTCTCTTGTTTCTTCTGAGATGACTCTTCTCTTTCCTTTGCTGGCTCCTTTGTTTACATTTTCTAGCCATAAATATCCCACAAGTAACTCCTCTTACCTTGTAGAAGTAATGCTATCTCCTGTCTTCAGTTATTACCTCTATAAAACAATACACCTGTATCTCCAGCCTCCTCCTCATTCCTCACCCATTAGCTTTCCACTTTGTTCTCATCATTCCTAAAACGTGATAAATGTATTTAATTGATGGATTTCCTTTATTATGTGTATATAAGTTAATACATACCTAAGTTTTATTTTTACAACTTAAGAATATGGAACTTCCCTTTAATTTCTTTGATAATATTATCTCGTGGAATCATTTTCTGAGTAATTTTCAGGCCAAATTTAATTTTAACCTGAAATAATATGAGAAAGATCACAGAAGAGAACCTAATTTCTGTGACAGCCTGAAGAAACTATTTTCCAATAGGTCTTTGTATCCAAATATTTAATTAGAGCTGTGTCAGATTTTTTTAAAAAAACGTCGTTACAAAAATATTAAGCTAATGTTATGTGAAAAACTCTGTAACTACAAGAGAGAATGTTCTCACCTAATGGGTATCAAGAAGTGGAAAAAAATATATATATATATATATAAATTCTACTGAAATTAGAGCATAATGTCAAAAGAAATGCTTATTAAATCTAAAATGCTACCATCTGAAGTTCTTTCTAAGTAATATAAACCTTGGATACAAATGGATAAGCAATTATTGGTATCTTTAATTGGCACAGCTTTTGGTAGTCATTTAGAAACTTGGAAGTTATTTTCGCATCTTGATTAAGGGAGTGGCCCAACTGAAACAGCTTGTGGTGTCTGATGAGAACACGATGAATGGCCAAGGGGAATTGGAAGAAACTTGTTCTTGCAAGTAATTAATTTGAGAAACAGAAACTTTAGATGATGTTCTTACTTCCTCAATTCATGAAGGAGAGAAAGTTTTATCACCTACCTTTATAAGCTTCCTCTGCTATGGTCATCATCTGTTGATAACGTCTCATCTACCCTCCATCAGCAGCTCTCCATATGCCGAATCGCATGATTCTACCATCTTAATAACTCTAAAATCTATTCTCTCTATCCAGGCCACTACCACTACCTCAACTCATTTTACCCTTATCTCTCTTTTCTTAATTTACTGCAGAACCTGTTACATGATTACCCTGCTTCCAGTCTTGCTCCCCCCACAATCCACTTACTATATTATTACTAGAAAGATCCTTTTAAGATGCAAATCAGAATATACTTTACTCCTACTTAAAATCTCTCTGTGAGTTCCTATAACCTAAAATTTTAGAAAGAATGCTAAATTTTTAATAGTATACAATACTCTTCCAGATCCATAATGTATAACTCCTACTTAGAATAAGTTTTAACTTCATGTTTTTTTTTTTTTTTCAGTCAACTATGAACAATTATATAGTCAGGATCAATCTTACTGGTAATGTTGCCTGTGTGGTCATTTTTGAAAATTCTTGAAAAGTAATATCAACAAAGAGATAGATCCTCTACAGGTCTATTTGAGATGGAAAGGCGAGGAATTGCTAGTTGGCCTCAATAACACAATAATAAAAACAGCATGGAGTAGTATGATGCTTTGGACTTACATAGACTTGAGGATAAACTTTAGAAAAAATTTTCAGTTGGGGCCACTCCCTTAATCAAGATGTGAAAATAATTTTAAAGTTTTTAAATGACTATCAAAAGCTGTGCCAATTAAAGATACCAATGATTGCTTATCCATTTGTATCCAAGGTTTATATTACTTAGAAAGAATTTCAGATGGTAACATTTTTAGATTTAATAAATACTTCTTTTGACATTATGCTCTAATTCAGTAGAATTTTTTATATATATATTCACTCTTTGATACCCATTACAAATGTTAGGTGAGAACACTCTATTTGTAGTTACAGAATTTTTCACTTATATCATTAGCTGAATATTTTTGTAATGACTTTTTTTTTCCATCTGACATAGCTTTAATTAAATATTTGAATACAAAGTTCAATATCCTTACAGGCACTTTATTGTTTGGAATAATTTGGAACTTTGTTATTCTTATTTTCAAAATGAGGTTATTGATAACAATTCCATAAGATGATTGTGAGCATTAAACGAGAAAGATATGCTTATTTAGATATTCTCATAGCACACATTCAAGAAATATTTGTTCTCTTTGCTTTATAATATTTTATTTATGTTTATAAGAATCAAAAAGGCAAGTAGTAAAGACGAAGTTAATGCAGGGAACTATATCCATCAAGGGTAAAGGCGATAGGGAAATAGGGTGAAAATACATAAGAGGATTGCCAATTGCCGAAGAAGGTAGGCCCTGTGTTGGAGGAAATCTGGGAAAACACATGCAACTGGAGAGGAAAGAGTGTGCATGTGTGTGTGTGCTTTGTGCACATGTGTGCTATTGAAATAGTAGTAGCAGTAATAGTCAGAAAATGTATAGATCAAGATATATCAGAGCTTCCACTTACTGAACACTTACTATTATGTACCAAGCACTGTGCTAAGTGCTTTGCATGAAGTAACTTAAATACAAGGGAATTTGGCAGACAGTGGAGATCAAAAGGAAACACAAGTGTTAGTGTGGAAAGCACAACATAAACACTTAAGAGATGAACAATGAAAGAGGCACCCCTATGGAGGTAGAGAGCAAACTCAAAGAACATGATGTCAGTCAATCTAAAAAACAAAACACCAAAACCCCCCCCGAATATTAAGGAACAGACAGATAGGAACAGATGCTGAAGAAATATTAACATAAAGGAAAGACTAAGAAGTGTCCATCGGAATGGGCTGTTAGGAGGCTTTTGATGTCATTTTTCAGAGACATTTCCCTGAAGTGGTGAAGTCCGAAGCCAGAGGTGAGCTGGAGGGCGAGTAGGTGGTGAGGAAAAGGGGACAGAAAGTGTAGATTACTCTTAAAAGAAAATGGTAAAGGTTCGGCGAGACAGCAATAGTTTGAAGGGACTTAATTGAGAACTGGTTATTGAATGTTAGAACTGGAAAATAACAAATCTAGAGCAAGTTGCATATTAATGTCTTTGAGATCATTTTGGATTCATGAAGCAGACATTTTAGAAAACGTTTTCCTTTAAAACTTTGCCAATACAGATTTTCCACTAAAGAAAACAATGGTATAAGCACAAATATGAAGAAGACTCCAAAGAAGTAATAGGGAATGAGATAGCCCTGAAAGCAAAGAAAAAATTAATTTCAAAGTGTATATACTTATTTAAGTTCACTAGGCATAAGACACTGTATTTAATTTTGGCAATTTTTACTAAGATTGATTACCATTTTACTTCATTGATAATTTATTTTATTTTCTCTTTTTTGGGACATTTAGTTTCTCTTGATATGGTCTTTTTTTTTTTTATCCTTCTTCATCAATTAGAATGACTTTCATAAAATGAAATATAGAAGGGGAGCTAAATGGGACCAAATCAAGAAAGTTAAATTCATACTGTAGGAAAAAAAAAATCAGCAAAAAGGACAGTGGGGATCTTTACTCTTACAAGCATTACTTTTAGAACCTCTGAAATTTTAAATAATAACTTCTGGCTATTTCAGTTAGGAGGATTAAATTTCAGTGCCTCAGGTAAAAAAAAAAAAAATTATTTAACCTGGAGTCAAAGCTTCTTATACTTCATTGAGACAATTTTAGAATGTGAAAAGAAAAAGTTTAAAATTATCTATAATAGCTATTTACCCCCAGTGAAAATTAATGGAATAATTAAAGTATAAAGATAAGTAACGTCAGCATTCAGAGAGAGAAAGGCTCAATATGGTAAAGTATTTGCAGAAGTTTCTCATGGAGAACATGGGAACTGGGCATGGCCTTCAGACTGGGTGTGTGGCTGGCACAGAAAGAGAAGGGGGCTCTGCAGGAAGAGGAGCAGGATGTACAATAAGTGTTGGAGTGCAACCTGGAACTCAACGGGACACCACTTGAATCTTTTTGGGATTCAACTAGTAAATAAAAATATCCATAAAGGGTAATTTATGTGGTAATTCTCCTACTATCAAAATAAAGAGCTCTGATCCATTTTCTGTGCTCATAAAACGATCACTTCATAGGAAGTATTTTATGGTGCTTATCTTTCCATCAGTAAAAGGTACCAAGTTACTAACCTATATTTGAATCTTGATTCTTAATAATAATAATACTGATATATGTGTTAGTTATACAAATATAACCATTATACAATTCATCTCCTTAAAGAGTTTAAAGATTATTAAGATAGCCTTTCTGACCCTGCTGGTATTGTTCAGTGGTTGAGCATCGACCTATGAACCAGTAGGTCATAGTTTGATTCCTAGTCAGGGCACATGCCGAAGTTGTGGGCTCAATCTTCAGGGCAGGGTGTGCAGGAGGAAGCTGATCAATGATTCTTTCTCGTCATTGATGTTTCTATCTCCCTTTCTCTCTGAAATCAATTATATATATTTTAATAAAGATAGCCTTTCTGTAATAAGAATTGTTTTTAGATTACAATTTTGCTAGTAGAATTGCTATCAGTGAGGTTCCTTAGTGTCCCCACCTGTTATTGGTGGAAGTGGTGGAGCTCTTGGAGTACCATGGGAATATGAGATATTGTGGAAAGCTATATTGATGATGAAACATTGGGGGAGTTTTCCTCCAAAGGCCCATCTGTCTCCATCTGGCCATGGAAAACGTCCCATTTTGTCTTCAGTAGGGCTAAGATCAGAGCCACTATCCAGAGTTTCCACTCCATATTAAAGTCCAGTCCAGTTCAGCATCTGGCTACATTAGCTTGTGTTCCCAGCTGTAGTCTATTGCCTGTGGGGTCCACATGGCCATGGGCTTTGCAACTTCTAGAACTACATGGCAGATTAGCGCAGGTACTGAGCAAGTGAGAAACAAGAGCCTAAACATCAAGAAAAAGACTTGCAGATTTTGACTGGGAGTTTTACTAATGAATCCTTCAGAATTTTATATGCTTACATTGGTTCCACCCCCCTCACCCCTCCTACCAATCCATGGTTCCCCCAGGTTAGACTGACAGGCAAGTAAGCACCTTCCTAAGTCACCCTGAATTTACTGCACATGCATCCATTCCCTTTCCCCAGTGATTTGCAGGGAATGGACTGGTGGTTCCCTGTGGAGCATAAAGTTGCAGCTTCTTGATGAACCTCCCAGATGACCATGTTTAGAATGTCTGGCCTCCCCTTGGCTTTCTGCTTATTACCAATATTAATAACTAGCTATTTGTGATGGTAACATTATTGTTTTTGAGGAACAAAAATAAAAACTATGTACTTTCTTAAAAATTGTAAGGCTATAGGAATGTTATGCCCTACAGAAATCTTAATGAGATCATTTGCTTTAAGATTCCAATCACAGTTCCTGCCAGTTGGGGTTTGCTATTTGTTGAATTGTATTATTTAAAATTTCTATCATATAATTAGTTTCTAATTTTTAATGATTAAATTCCCTTATGACTAATGTTAAATATATATTTCTTTTTTTTTTTACTAGAAATACAGTCCAGTTCAATAGTTATTTGAATGTCTACCACATACTTAGCATAATGGCAAATAAAGTAGATTCAGTCTGTAACTTCATGTGGTTTCATATAGTAGACAGACTGTGAAGTTTATTTACCAATTATTTAAGGTTCTGGAAATGTCTAACTTTTTAAGGTAAGGGAAGCATGAATAAAATGATTTTATATATACATTTTCCAACCTAAGTGTTAATATGAGTGCATTTGTCCTAATCGAATTATAGGCATATTTGCACATCACTTTTTATTATATTCCTATAAGATTTCTGGGAGATGCTCTCCCACAATGATTCCAAAAATTATAAAAATCAATAAATGCATTCTACTCATAAGTAACATGAAATTATTCAAATAACTCCAATATGCATTACTCTCAATGTTTAAATACTTCCTTACATTTTAAAACAAACTCAATAAAGCATACAATAATGACTGTATGGTTTCATTAAAACTTACATTTAAAACATATATATTTTATTGATTTTTTTACAGAGAGGAAGGGAGAGGGATAGAGAGTTAGAAACGTCAATGAGAGAGAAACATCAATCAGCTGCCTCCTGTACACCTCCCACTGGGGAATGTGCCTGCAACCCAGGTACATGCCCTTGACTGGAATCGAACCTGGGACCTTTCAGTCAGCAGGCTGATGCTCTATCCACTGAGCCAAACCGGTTAGGGCTAAAACTTACATTTTGACAGTTTCTCAGAAAGCCAACACTTCATAATTAATAAACATTCAGCTAACAATTAACTTTCTGAATGACTGGATAAGTACAAATTTAGAAAGAAAAAAAATTGCTTTGGACTATTTATTAAAGCCTAAGAGCTGTTATCCATTAGAATGAACGTTAGTTCTGGAACCCTGCCTAGGAAATTGGCTCTATAATGTTAACATTAGAGATTCTTTTTTGCAATAAAAAATCATGCTGTCTATTTTATGCTATATTTAAAATAAGAGAAATTATAAAAAGCTTCATTTACCTTGATCGCTAGTGACCTCTTTTAAAGGTTCCTGAGATTGCATTTACAGGCATGTGAAGTCTAAGATACAAGTGCTTGATACAAAAGGCTCTGACATTCATTTTTGAGCTGAATCTATAATGACAAAATGCTTCCTCTTATCTGAGTCAATTCATCTACTTAAAGGTCAGTGTTAATGAGATCAAGGTCACAGGAGGGACTTGATGAAAAGAAACTTTGAAGTCAAATAGACCTACATTTGAATTCCAGTTCTGACTGTATGACCTCATGAGTTATCTAGCCTTTGCAAGGCTCAGTTTCTTCACCTTTAAAATGAAACAGCATCACCTGTCTTTCAGTGTTTGGGGGTAGAACAGTTAAAGGCTACTCCAGGTACTATTTACGCACTTAGTTCAGGGTCTGATGTCCTCAATAAATGTTAATTGCATCTTAATTTTGTAATAGAAAAACAATTCACTTTACACATTGTGTATTCTATTAATCATTAGTCACCAATATCCAAATATCAGCAAAAACATTACCCTGCAAAATGTGGAGAAGTATATACACCTGCTTATATTTTGGGACCCCCCCCCCGAAATTTTAGATGATCCAACAAGAATTCCTTATCCTTTCTTTGGCAATAGTAATCAATTCTAAT
Organism: Murina feae; assembly: GCA_004026665.1. Taxonomy (NCBI): domain Eukaryota; kingdom Metazoa; phylum Chordata; class Mammalia; order Chiroptera; family Vespertilionidae; genus Murina; species Murina feae. The sequence goes on along the minus strand of PVJC01018574.1, from coordinate 8,809 downwards.
ACTATCCTGGGGATTGAATAATCTATGAGTGTAATTGTGTAAAAAATACAATTTTAGCTCAATAAATTTTGTTTGATACAGGAGTAAATATATGGTTAATGAATGAGCTATTTTTAAAATATATTTTATTGATTTCAGGGAAGAAGGGAGAGGGAGAGAGAAACATCAAGGATGACAGAGAACCATTGATCAGCTGCCTCCTGCACCCCCCCCACCAAGGATTGAGCCCACAACCTGGGCATGTGCCCTGACCAGAATCGAACCTGGGACCCTTTAGTCTGCAGGCCAACCCTCTATCCACTGAACCAAACCGGCTAGGGCGTGAATGAGCTATTTAAAACTGTGGAACACTCAAAAACAAAGCTTGAGGCAAGTGACTAAAGATTCGCTTCCTTGTTGGCACTGACATGCTCAATGACTTTGAGAAATTTCCTAATTCCTTGGATACTGAGTTTCTTCCTCTTTAAAACATAGGGGTTTGACATATAATGTCCACGGTTGCTCTCCAGTTCTGTGGGGCTGTGATTCTAACAGGCAAGGAAACTTGACTTAGGAGGCAGTTTGTTTATAGGAACAGAAATGTGTTAGAAGCCAAGTCCATTGAGCTCATAGATCCCATCTTCCTGATTTGTCATTTTCAGTCTAATAGAAATTTGAATTTTGAAATTTCCCACATATATATTGTTTGGCCAACTGAAGAATAAACAGTGCATTAGGAAAAGCCACAATTAAAATGAACACATCTTAAGGAAATTATTCCAATTATATTTCCAGAGAAAAGAGAATAAGAAATGGGTCTTGGGAATAGAAGAAACCTGAGGTTTGTTGGTGACCTATGGCTTTTTATAAAGATAACTTGGCAATAGATATTTGTAGTGTTTTTCACTTGCTCATTCATTCATTCATTCATTCACTCATTCATTGACTCATTCATTCAACAAATGATTAGTGAATGATTAATATTTGCGTAGCCACATGCTAGGGTAGGAGTCTAAAGATAAATCTGATATACACTTTATCCCTAAAGCACTTTCTCTTTAGTAAGGGTGATAAGGCATTATATAAATTCTTTAAATTTTCTAAATGGCATGAAAAAAGTTATATGGGATTTGAGAGAAAGGAAGACAAGTCCTTTGGAAGGAAGTGAGTGAAATCAAAGAAATTTTAGAGGAGACGGCATTTAGCTTGAGTGTAAACACTGCAGATTGGACAGAAGAGAATTCCTGGCTGAGGAAGTAATATGAACAAAGACTCCGAAGGAGCAGAAAACAAAATACAGTTTGATTACACAACTGGGTTCATGAAAGCGAGGAATGGAAAATAAGACACCATCAGATTGAGAGGACCTTGAATGCCATATAAAGGGTTTGGTCTTTGTTTTCTAGGCAAAAACAAGCTTTTGGAGGTTTTGGAGAAGTGAGTTAGAAGAAAAATGTGTTTCAAGATTCCTGAAGAAGAATGTATGGCGGTTGTAAAACGAACTTCCGTGGGCAGATTCCCTAATAAAGCTCCTAAGCTCTCTCTCTTTTCCAGGCTGTTGATGTGCTGCTGCAGCATGGAGCTAATGTCAACGTGCAAGATGCAGTTTTTTTCACCCCATTGCACATTGCAGCATACTATGGGCATGAACAGGTAAGTATTTCCAAGGGCTGGGGAACCACCTAAGCACTTTAGGCTTCTGTTGAACTGTCCTGGCTTCAAAGAAAAGATATTTAAGGTATCCTTTGAATGACTTTTCCAAATTTTTATTAGCTCTATCCTTGAGGAAATTGTAGATCATTAGAAGCATTGCAGTTGCTGAGTTATTCATTTGTACTGATTATTTTAGTAAACAAGAGAGGCTAAGAGCACATTGGTAGGTGTACAGCCACTGTCAGCCTGAGATTGATAAATTTCTAGCTTTAATACCATGTGACCTTCAGTTTCTTCATCTAGAATGAGAAAAATATGAACAGAATCTACCTCATAGGGTTGCTATTAAGACGAACTATTAAAATGTTTGGCAAATGCTTAATAAATGTCTCTCACTGCGTTGATGCCAATGCTGATATCACTAAAACAAATCACAAAATCCTTTCCAGCAGTTCTCTGAAAAAAATATATTATTCAGAAATTGTGTTTCCTTTTTTCGATTGTCACAGATATGGAAAGCTGAAAAACATCACCTGAAATATGCTCTAGTTTCCAGAATCTGTGAATGTAACCTTCAAAGGCACTTTGCAAGTGTGATCAAGATAAGGACCTTGAGATAAGAGATTATCCTGGACTTTCCAGATGGTCCTGCTATAATCACAAGGAAGTAGGAAGTCAGAGTGACTAATAGGATATGTGACAATGGAAGCAAGAGGTTAAAGTAATGCAGGACAGGGCCACAAGCTGAGGAATCCAGGCAGCCTACAGAAGCTGAAAAAGCAAGGAAATGAAAGCCTCCAGAGAGAATGCAACCTTGATTTTAGAGAGCTGACCTCTAGAACTATGAGAGGATAAACCTGGGTTGTTTTAATCTCCTAAGTGTGTGGTAATTTGCTATTGTGACAATGGGAAACTGACACTGGAATAAACGAAACTAAAAAACAATCACTAATGGTGCTTTAAATATATAATTTCCTTTAAACGCGATTATATAATAAGCACATATTTATAACACTTGCTATTCTGTAATAATGTCTAGAATGACTTAAAGATTACAACGTACATTCATTTAATACATAATTTCATTTGACCTTCACGTCAACCTTATGAAATTAAGATGTAAGTGAGCTCATACTATAGGACAGGCACTGTTGTTGAGACCTGTATGTGGATTTTTTTAAAAAGTTAGTCACAACCCTGAACTTAGCTATCATTTGCCCCTTCTTATGAATGCTGCACCAGGAGCCCGCTCAGGTCATAGGGCATGCCAGAGTTACGCAGCTAATAATAGAAAACATGGAATAGGTATGCAGGCCTGCCTTACCCCAAAGCCCATATTCATTCTAGTGTACCAAAAAGCCTCTTGCTATTCCTCTTATGAACCAAATCACGAAGTCCAGGCAGTTCATCTAGTCTTCGAGTTAGAAATCAAGGACAAGTGCTCTTCCACCAAAGTCCACTGATCTTCAACCTTAGCATATTGAAAACGAGGTAAAGGCCTAGGACAGGGGACTGGTGCAGATTAAAGGGATAAGTGAGGGAAAAAAAAGGGACATCTGTAATACTTTCAACAATAAAGATTAAAATAAAGACAAAAATTTTACACACTGCTTTCAAACACTGCCCTTTAGCCATACTCAAAGAATTAAACAGAATCAAATAAAATAGAAGTACAAAAATAATTGGGAAAGCAAAACTTATGCAATCTTTTGACGTCTCATTTTCACCCTTTCTCATTTTATATTCTAGATCACTAATCTGACTCCATTTTAGAGTAGGGTGATACCTTTTTACCGTTGTAGAGGTCATTCCACTGTACTGCCTGAGGATCCCAAGTTGAAAATCAAGCTTACTTCTGTCCCTGTGCTGTTCTAGTCATTCTGCCTTCATTTTCTAGTCCAGCTGGCATATGCTTGGACACTCTCAGGCCTGTGAAGTGTGACCTGGAGCTAGGGAAGCCTGCGCACTTCATTGATGTGCTGCACGTAGGGCACCGGAGTGCACTGGAGAGCTGGGCACTGAAAATGCTTTTGAAAGTACAGGGTCCAAAAAGCCCAGGCGATGAAAAAATCCCATACTTTTCTGATTAAGGCACAGGCAGCATGTACACAACACATGTTATCTGTAGAGTCATTCTCTTTGGATATTAACCTCATCACCCAGCAGAACTCTAAAGAGCTTTTATGCATGTTTGGTGTAGAGCTAAATTTGTTTACGTCCCCTGAATATATAGTCACAGACTTACACAATTATGCTAAAATGTGGATGGTCCTTTTACACTAAAGGACGTGCTTTCTGTATGCAAAGACAGCACATAAGTAATTTATGGATGCTACCGTCGTTTGCTAAAATATGCTGACGGGAGAATGGCCCGTTCAATATATGAATGTTCCTGATGTGCCATGTTCCTTGCCATTTGTTTATTTACTTATTTTTAAGTAGAAGAGTAGATGTTTTGTACCAAGAGCAATATTTCCTAGGTATATAATAATACCGCTTAATAGACAATCGATTTCGAAGATAGTTTAAATCTGTCCATTATAAAGTCACATAATCAGAATTTATGGAGTCTGTGTAAGTGGAAATACCTGCTTAGGAGTGCAGGGTTCTTGAGATTAAACTTCTACTGCTCTTATTTCTCCTGAATTAAATATTGGTCTACCCATTAGCCAACAAAGGGACAAAGTATACATGTTTCACACTGGCGCTCTCACTTCTGCCAACATTTATTAATAGGCACTTTTCTAAGTGCTTTATAAGTAATAAGTCATTTAATTTTCACAACAACTCTATGAGGTAGAACTATTATTATTCTTATCTTAGCAATGAACAAATTTATGATGTTTCAAAAATTGAATAATTTATTTTAGGTGACATAGCTAATAAAAAAAAAAAGTCTAAATTTTACTAGTGGAACTTTTGTTGCTTACCGACTACACTCAATAGGAAGTTTCACCACACCCCACTCAGCTAATATTTTTGTGTGGACTTTCTATCAAATATGTACCCTATTCCTGAGGGGTTTCTATCCCAGACATGTTTATTTGATGCCATATAGAAAGTTGAAATAGTTTTAGAGCTTAAATTTACTGTTATGCTTATACCTCAGTGGTTAGGATAAGTGAGGGATCCTCCCATGTAACTGTCATATTAAATAACTTACTTCTGGGGGTCACTGTGGTGACTTCTAAAATTCTCAGGGGAGGAAGCAATGTCAGGTTTAGAGAAATTATTTGGAAGATTCCTAAGTGAATGTGTAAATAATTCGAATGAATCCCAATTACCTGAAACAACCTCTGACTGACTCCTAAATTGTTAAATATTTAATCTCTCTTCATCCCTTTGGATGTGATCTCAGCATACTGGGGAAGTTTCTCAGGGCTAAGGCAGCTATCTCTCATTTACAAAAAATCCAGAAAAGAACCCAGAAGTACATTAGCAAAATGACCATGAGTCACCTATGAATGGAGATGCTGTGAAAATCAAGAATCAAGGGAATACTGCTAGCTCTAGCCAGAAGGAGACTTTCCAAAAAATTTTTCAGTAAATTATGGGTGAATTCAGAAAGGATTATTTATATACAGTGAAGACCCTGCCCCAAACATCTTGTCAGGTGATATAATAATAAATTCTTTATTTTTAGGCCAGCTGAGTTAGGATTTTCTGTTATTTTCAGGTAAAAATAACTTAAGAGAAGGCCTTCACAACATGTCTCCTTCCATATTGCTAAAATCTTTGCATTATTTTTTGACTTTTGATACTAATTCAAATGAATGGATCCTTCAGGTAACCCGCCTCCTTTTGAAATTTGGTGCTGATGTAAATGTAAGTGGTGAAGTTGGAGATCGGCCCCTGCACCTAGCAGCTGCAAAAGGATTCTTCAATATTGCAAAGCTCTTAATGGAAGAAGGCGGCAACGCAGATGGTAAGATTATATATTTAGAAGACCTTTGCCCTCTTTTCTTATTTACTAGAAAATAATCTTAAAACAGATTAATTCTGTCTTTGTGTAATAATTTGTTTTATAAATCATAATTTATTGTACTTAAAATATTAACTATATTTATGTATTCATTCTCCTTTATACATTTAGCTCAATTCTTAATATATTAGGTACTGCAATTGAAAGTAATGGGGTTGTTCTAGGTAAATTATTTCTATTTGTTGTTATTCATTAACCTTTTTCCTTAATTGGGATCAAGTTCTTAAATCTTAAGTGAATATTGATTTAACTGGATATTTACTTATGCATACACCCATGTAAAAACCAGCCACGTCAAGTTATAGAATATTTTCATTGGGAAGGTTGAGCTCTGGAAATTTCTCTTGTGCTTACTTCTGAGTAAATAGCTTTCACCACCAAAGGTAATCAATATTTTGACTTCTGTTGTCATAGGTTAGTTATTTTTCTGTTCTGACAGTTAATAATTTTTGACCACCTTCTTTTGATTAACACTATGATTTTGACTTTCATCTATATTGTTGCATGAATTATAGTTTGGAATTTAAAATTTTTTTTATTTTTCAATTATAGTTGAATATACAATATTATATTACTTTCAACATGTATATAATATTAAATTAGTATGCAACATGTATATATATGTGTGTGTATATATGTATACACACATATATTTATGAGTGAAATTACCAAATCAGAATGTATGCACATGTTTCACATTTGAAGAAATTTCAGAGAGTTTTCCAAAGTGTCAGTACCCCTTTTCAATCTCATATCAATATATGAGAATTCCCCATATCTTCCCTAATACTTGATATTACTATTATTTTACATAGAAATGAAACTAGAATGTGATAAATTTTGAGGGAAACAGCTTTAGAAAATGACCTAAAGATTTTTAGATGCAGTTAATAGACTAGAATTTCCTATAACTGTATATTTTTTAAAATATAAAATGCGTTTTTTTGGAAAATTGATTGAAAGCAGAGCATGAAAAAAAATTCCTTTCTCTTTCTTTTTCTCTTCCTCATAAACTTTACTTTGACACAGATTCCCTCAGAGTTACATCTTGTCATTAAATTCTCTCAGGCAAATCCAACATTCTTTCACTGACCCCCAAGAGACCTAATTAAAAGTCCAGCTGTAAGAGCTGCTGGCCTTTGCAGCAGAAATGATGCACATTTATAAAAGGACAAGGTTGTCAAAGTTCTAGAACTTCCCGTTCCTTGGTCCAAAATTGAAACTGATATTCAGCTAATAAACCTAATCTAAGATTTCATTTACTCATCAGGAAAACACAAAGTCTTCCAGAGACAACTATGAGGAGAGGCTAAGGCAGTTTCCAGTTTCCATGTTGGAAACAGCCATTTTATTTTGTAAAATTTAAGGAACCTAGTTTGTGTCATTTTCTATGAGCCAGTGTGCGATAACTTAGGCATCTTTGTAACATTAGCATAAGCAACCTGTGCTGTCCAGACGCAGGGCAGGCTGTCCCCAGACCTTGTCAAGTAGTCTCTGGGATTCTGTTAGCTTAGAATAGGCAGGGGTATACCTCTGTGAACCACTGAACACATAATTGTGTTTTTGAAACCGCCTCACTCTTTCAAGGAGCCAGGAACTGCTCACTTTTCCCCTTTTATTGTCAATGCCAAACTGCTTTTTACTCATCTTCGTAACTCCAAAGCTCAGTGGTGTCAAAATGAGTGTCATTTATGATCAGCATGTCTCCAGGATCAAAGGACTCTTCTACAAAAGGTATTGAAATGTGTACTGCACCTGAATTTCCCCTACATCCCCGCCTCATGTGATATAATTATAAGCATTTTCTTTGCGATTGACACCAGCTCTACATGCCTCCTACTCAATCATTTAACAACTTGAGAGACAGCATGACTCAGATTTTTAAATATACTTTTAGGTTATCTTCTAATACGCACTTGATATTTAATTCCCTTTTGCACTTCAACCAATTGCAAAGAATAAACCAGAAAATCTGTTATGGTGATGGACATTACATATTTATTATCAGCTAGTTCACTGATTCCAAAATGTAGCTAAGCCTCCAGTTGATCTATTTACTTACCACAGGATCTTGCCTATCATAAATGAACATAGGAGGAAGAATAACTGAATTACTCCAAAAAGGAGCACAATTTGAAATCTGATATTTTCAGTATATTTCCTTGGTAGCAGAATGTCACAAATGAAAATAAATTTGGGTTACAAAATTAGCCAAAATGCAATTCTGAAAGTACCCTCTTCAGTTCAACATGTCTGGGAGACTGACCTACTCAGTCATGTGTCTTTTAAGTCTCCAATTTTTTCTTATATCTCTCAGGGCAATGAAAAGGGATAAATGTAATGCTTATTGAATGAGATTGAAAAGGTCAAAATATTGTTGAACTCCCTAAGAAGAAAATGGTGATACGTTCATCACAATCTTTAAAATTCAGGATGTTTAAATTTGTTATCCTCTGACTATTAAAATCTATAGTTCTTTTAACATAAAACTGAATATTGTAGAGAGTCATAAAATTTCTAGGACATGGTCAATAAGAGGCAGTATTTATTCTTTAAAGTATGCCTTGTCAGAAATATTACACAGATTTATTATTAAAAATCTAAGACACACGTGGGAATTGCTTGAGAGAGTGAATGGTATGTGCTAACATTGCTGGTTAATATGAATTTTTTTTGGTTTTATCTTTAAAATCAATAAACAGACATAAGCAAGTAATAACATCCACTCACCCATCCCTTTATCCAATCTTTCTTTCAAAAGACATTACTGAATACATATTCTCTTCAAAGTGGAAGAGTAGATTCTCTTCAAAGTGGAGGAGTAGACACCAAATATTTTTCAAATACCAATGATTCACAAATACTGCTTTGCTTGAAATTTTACTTTATTTAAATACTAGGGGCCCGGTGCACAAAAATTTGTGCACTCGGGGTGGAGGGAGTCCCTCAGCCCGGCCTGCCCCCTCTCACAGTCTGGGACCCCTCAGTGGATGTCCTATGATGGCCCCAGTCTGCCAGGCGCCTTTTGTGTGTGTGTGTGTGTGTGTGTGTGACCACTGGGGACCTGCCCCCAGCCGCATCTGAGGCTCGGAGCAGTCCTCCTGTGTGTGTCTACCTGCCGGGGGCCTGCCCCCAGGCACACCGTGGAGGCTTGGAGCAGGCACCCCCTCTATGTTGATCTCTCAGACTCTTGCC
>PVJC01018573.1:0-31187 GCA_004026665.1 Murina feae | reverse complement strand
CCCCACAGACATGCTTTCTCCCAACTGTCCCCCTCTCAGCCTACTTGCCCCAATTGCCCTCCTCTGACAGCCTGACTGCCCCTAACCTCCTCTGCTTCGGCCCCACCACCATGACTTTGTCCAGAAGGATGCCCAGAAAGTTCTCCCGAAGGTCTTCCAGTATAAGTAGCATATTACCCATAAAATGCTACAGTATAATTCTGTAGAATATAATGTAATGGGACTTTGTGATTATGAGTGCTGTGATTTACAATTAATGTTCTCCTAGACTTAAAGTATTATGTGTACATTTTTGTGGTCAATCTATAGAGATTAATAATGGATGAAATATAGATCTAATGCAGTAAATTGACATGGTATTTTATATATTTATCTTTGAAAAAAAACAACTCTTATGTGTTAGAATTTAGATACAAGAGAGTAGAACTTTTAGAATGGTGAAATGAAGACCTTTGTAAATACACTCCACCAAAAAAACTAACAAAATTTATCAAAATCAATTTTTACAGAACTCTTGTAAATAAGCTAAAGTTTGTAAAAATATGAGGGATATTTGTTCAAGAAAACTCTTTTAAAATTGGGTAATAACAGTAAGGTTTGTGATGATTGAAATTAGCCTAAACTCACCCTGCTCTTCTCAGTTACTCAACAGCATCAAAAAAACAGCAAGCTTGCACAGCCGGCATGGCTCAGTGGTTAAGTGTTGACCTATGAACCAGGAGATTGTGGTTTGATTCCAGGTCAGGGAACATGCCAGAGTTGTGGGCTCAATCTCCAGTGTTGGGTGTGCAGGAGGCAGCCATTCAATCAATCAATGATTCTCTCTAGTCATTAATGTTTCTCTCTCCTTTCATCTCTGAAATCAATAAAAAGTTATGCAACTATGGTAGTTATAAACATCATTGGTCTTGTCACTGGAGAAAGGAAACCAGGTTTAGTGATCCTAGAAAACTTCATCCCCAGAATCTTATCATTATTTAAAATGCCTCCCAGATCCTTGGAAAAGCCCCCTGTTATCAAAGTGTTTTTGTTTTCACTTAATTCAGAGCTAATTCTTTAAAAAAGAATCTGTATCCTCAGGTTATTTGTCAAAAGCAATAAGCAGCAATTATTTAACATTGCAGTTGGGTTTAACAAGTACCTGGCCAAAAATTAAAATAAAGGTCTGAGAAACGAAAAGTCTATAGAGGGATTTGGAAAACTTTGACATGTTCCTGGAAAGATAGACAACCATACACAGGTGCATTCCCAGGCAAGAATTGAGAGGACCCAAACTTTTTACCTCTTGCTGACATTGAGCAACTGTGAATACAAGTGAATCAAATGTGGATCATTTGCAGTGAAGTTTATGGAAGAGTTGTAAACTACATGAGTGCTGAAGTCATGCCACAACACTTGAACACAAAGCCCCTTGGCAAAATGCCAGAGGGTTATGGGATTAAAACAGTTAAGAAAACATTTCTTCAATCATTATCTGACCACTAATCTAATCAAACACAGATGCCAATGATCACTCACAACAAAAAAATATGAACTTTATAGAAGACTAGGTGCCCAGTGCACAAAATTCATGCACTGCAGGGGGGGGTCCTTAGCCCAGCCTGCCCCCTCTCACATATTGGGAGCCCTCATGAGGTGTCATACTGACAGCTTAGGCGCACTTCCTGCTCCCTTTGGGGAGCAGGCCTAAGCCACAGTCTGGCCTCCCTTTGTGGGAGGTGAGCAGGTTAATCAGGGGAAGCCACCAGCCCCATCACCCCACTGTTGCAGCCATTGCCAGTCACCGCATCCACCAAGGTGTTTTCATCAACATGGACTCCAGTCCCTTCACTATGAAAAAAATGATAACTTTCTTTAAGCATTTTCAAGATGAGTATTTCATAGGATATGACATTTCTTTCTTTTTTTATCCTCACCTGAGGATATGTTTTCATTGATTTTTAGAGAATGTGGAAGAGAAGGAGAAAACAGAGAGAAACATCAAAGTGAGAGGAACACTTTGATTGGTTGCCTCCTACATATGCCCTGACCTGGGCCCCAGCCAGGGAGGATCCTGCAACCTAGGTACATGTCCGTGGTCAGAATTGAACCCAGACCCTGCAGTCAGCAGACTGAGGCATTATGCACTGAGCCAAACCGGCTAGGGAAGGATACAACATTTCTTAGCCCTCCACAGGGACCTTCATTTTTTGTTCTCCAGGAGTGTGGTGGAAAAACCCTAGATCACCTTTTTTGATTCTTATTACCCAAGTTACTAAGAATATTACCAGTGGCATACAGGGAGCTTAGCCAATGAGTGGTAAGAAAAAGTGTTTCCTCTGTAATTCTCTCTGATCACCAGCTCCACCCCTGCCCCTCCAATCCCAGCTCCACCCCTGCCCAGGCCTGTAGCTTCTAGCTGAGGATGCAGGCCTGGGCAGAAGACCCCCAAACCACTCCAATCACCGGCTTCACAGAGCCCAGGCCTCTGTGATCACCAGCTCTGATTCTGCCCACTGCTATCACTGGCTCTTCCCTTGCCCCACTTGCAGCCTCTGGCCAAGGCTGCAGGCCTTGGCAGGGGACCCCCAGACCCCTGCTTTGCCGGCTTCACTTATGCCTAGATCCCTGTAATTACAGGTTCCACCCCTGCCCCTCTGATCACTGGATCTGTGGAATCCAGACTCCTACAATCTCCGGCCTTGCCCCTGCCTGAGGCCTCTGACGAAGGCCTCTGGCTTGGTCAGGGGACCCCTAGCCCCCTCTGATCACCTGTTCCACCCCTCGGGACCCCCACCTCCCCCACCACCTGCCTGACTAACAGGCCTGACCACTTCAGTGGTGGGGCTGAGTTGGACTGGGTGCTGCCATCTTGTATCTATGGGCACTGCCATCTTGTGGCCATGGGGACAGCCATCTTTGTCATGGAGTGATGCCTAATTTGCATATTACTCTTTTATTAGATAGGATGATTCTATGTGGTGGATAAAGTTAAACATAAATCATCTTATTGCTAAGAAGGTATCAAAATTGTGAAATTAATGAATTTAGTGTGGTAGCAAACATATTTCAACCATATGATTCACTGGTAAAGACTAATGAAAATTCATTGGGAATAGAAGGGGATAGAGAAGGATGGGAAAATTCTTCATCAATGATAGGTATTTGGTCTTTATCTCATGTTCCTTTAAAGAAAATGTGAATATGGCTTCCACTTTCTCCTTCTTAAGAATTTTACATTGAAATCTAAAAGGATAAATGAGAGTTAATAAATATCTGGAATTCTTTAAAAGATCCAAGCAATGTCAATCTATGACATTAAAACGAGTATCCTAAGAATACCTTGTCTTTGGCAATGTCCTCAAAATGCCCTAAAAGTGTTCAAGGGCAGGCAAAATGACATAGGTAGTGGTAGCCATTATGAAAAGACATTTTGCATGGACACAGACTATATTCAGTGAAGGCCTGAGGAGGAGCATGGAGTGGGGAAGAGGGGGGCCAAGGGAAGTGACATTTTGGAAAACTTAAGTAGGAAAATGTTAATGGGAATAATGGAGAAACTTCAGATGGAGTATATTATTGTGTAAAGAAATCAATCAGTTTCAGAGTTCCTACTATGTGTCCAGCCTATTGTTAAATGTTGGACATAAAAAGGAAAATTGGACAGATTCTATTTCTTTCAGATGGGTGACAGATAATTATACAAATAATTATCACTGTGAAATTGGCATTATGTTGGAGGCTTGCACAACTTCCCCTGACAGCCCTGATGGAAATGGGACAAAGAAGGGTTAGAGAAGGCATTTAAATTCATCACAAATTTATATGTCAATAAACCAATAGCAACACTGGTTTAGTTGGAGGCAGTGGGGAGGAGGGAGCAGGGAACTGGAGGGTGGCAGCAGTAGCCAGGCATGAATCACATTAGAAAGACAAAAATAAACCAGGAAATTCTCTTCCAAGACATAGTGGAGGAAAATATCCATAACTTTCTTCTGGTACAATGTGCTTGCTAGGAATTTACTTTTCCCCTTGTAATTAAAATCACACACATACTCAAGCCCTTAGAGTTTTGTGAGCATATTATATATTCAAGACATCAACTGAGCATGGAATTGTCAAATGTGTGATTATAGAGCAAGGGTTAAATGAAAGGGGGTGTTTCAGACATGGGAAGGCTGGATAGAAGGTTAAAAAATACCATTTTTCTACTTGCAAAAACTCTGAACTTTTAAGCTCCCTAAAATACGTGTGTGTGTGTGTGTGTGTGTGTGTGTGTGTGTGTGTGTGTGTGAGTGCAGGCAGATCTATTTCATGTTGCTGTGCTGCAAACATGAAGCAGCCCCCTTAGGATCCTCTGGCAAAAGTTGCAGCAGAAGCACCAACTGGTAGCACTGTTTATACCACTTTCCAAGCCGCCCTCTCCCCATTATCCCATTGGGAGCCACCATCTCCTAGCCTGGGTCACCTCTGGGGACCTGGAACTGGGGGCGAGGGCTGGGAACCTGGTTTCTCTAGAAAACTTTGCTGCACGTGGAAATGAGAGCTCTAGTCCTGGTGCATGGGAACGTGCCACCAGCCAGCCACCTCTGCCTGGCACTTGGCTGTGGCCCTACCTCTCCTGGTGAGGTACGGGCTTGGGCCAGCAGGGTGAGGCTGAGGGTGGGGGCTTGGCTGGGTATATAAGGCCAGTGGTGATGGTTTAACTTCAGACTTGGGGTTACTTATTTGGGGAGAGCACAAAACGCACAGGCTGGTGGTGGTGGCGGCCTCATAGGCTGCCACAGATGGTGATTTTTTTTAAAAAAAAAGGCAGCAGTGAGTGATGGAAGCATTGTGGCTTCCAGGTGCAGGCTGGAGCTGTGGAATTTTTGGGGTGTGGCACGAGTGCTGAGAGAAAGGGGAGCGTCCCGGACCCAGCAGCGGCTCAGGAGGTGCTGGCTGGGTTTTTGTTCAGCTGTGCTCAGTGCCAGGCAGCCCCAAGTGAACAACTCCAATCACAACAGCAATCCACCTTCCTGCCACCGATGGAGACTGGACAGCCGCATCCATCCTATTGTTTAGACACTTGAGGAGCTCTGGAGTCAGTGGAGCCACCAAGTCCTTGCTCCTGGTCGCCACTCCTCCCCCCCCCCCCCCCCCCCCCCCCCCCCCCCCCCCGTCGGGGCTGACAGGACCGGAGACTCTAGCAGCAGGGCTGATGGGACTGGGCACTGCCATATTGTGGTGATGGGTGCTGCCATCTTTGTCTCAGAGTGATGGTTAATTTGCATATTACTCTTTTATTATATAGGATCCCTCCCACTAATAATCTGCAGAAGTGGGGCCAGTTGTTTCCTAGCGAGTCTGTTAAGCTATAGCTTCCTAGTGAAACAGGCACAGTATTGGATTCAACTTCCCAGTTGATTAGGCTTCTTAATGTCTGATTCTTTTTGCTCCATTTTCTTATGAACATCTAGCTACCTATGCTAACACTTTGACTGCTCATGATGTTTTGTGGACCAAGCCTGAAGTATATAAGACTCAAACTCAAATTATACTACAAGGTGACAAAAATCAAAACAGCATGATATTGGCAGAAAAACAGACACACAACCCAGTGAAACAGAATTGAAAGTAAATCTATTCATATGATCATACTACTTGTATCCTTTATTCTGTTAATGTGGTGCATTACATTGATCAATTTCCATATGTTGAATCATCCTTGTGTCCTGGAATGAACCCAATTGGATCATGATGTGTTATTTTTTAATGTATTGCTGTAGTTGATAAATGCAGAAAAAACATTTGCTAAGATGCAATGTTCATTTATTATTAAAACACTCAATAAAATGGGTATAGTAGCTCAACATAATAGTGGCCAAATATAACAAATCCTCAGCTAATATTATACTCAGAGGTGAAAAACAGAAAGCTTTTCCTCTAATATAGGAACAAGAAACAGATGTCTATTCTCACCACTCTTATTCAACATAGTACTGGAAGTCCTAGCCAGAATAATCAGGCAAGAGAAGAAAATAAAAAGAAAGCTAACTTGGAAATGAAAAATTAAAGCTGGATTTCTGCTTAGGTGCTTGTTCAGTGTGGACCTTGTACCTCTTTTGTGAAGTGGCAGCTGAGAACACTTCAGTGCTCACCAGGGCTGATGAAAAGCCCAAGGAAGAAGTCAAGATGTAGAACAACAATAATATTAATTTAAAAGTGGCAAGGCAGGAGGTTCGGGAAATCAGTTTAAGATTAAGAAGCACCCTGCTGGTGTGGCTCAGTGGTTGGGCATCGACTTATGAACCAGGAGGTCATGGTTTGATTCCTGGTCAGGGCACGTGCTCAGGTCGCAGGCTCCATCCTCTGTAGGGAGCATGCAGGAGGCAGCCAATCAATGATTCTTTCTTATTATTAATGTTTCTCTCTCTCCCTCTCCTTTCCTCTCTGAAATCAATAAAAATATATTTTTAAAAAGAATTTTAAAGCCCTAAAACAAAAATATAGATAGGGGGATGCATGTGAACCAACTAATAAAAATTTTTTTTAAATAAGAAGCATATGTTACTGCCTGAGCCAGTGTAGCTCAGATGGTTGGGCATCGTCCCCTGAACCAAGGGGATGCCAGTTCAATTCCTGGTCAGGGCATGTGTCTGGTCACATTTATGTTTTTCTTTCTGTCTCCTTCTCCCTTCTTCTCTCTCTAAAAATCAATAAAAATATTTTTTAAAAAGAAGGATTCATTACTTAGTAAACTAATGAAAGCCTATTATAAAAAACAGGGTATGTTAATGAGGCACATCTATCTACACAATGGAATACTATGGTTCTGTAAAAAGGAAGGAATTCCTACCATTTGCAACAGCATGGATGGAGCTGGAGAGCATTATGCTAAGTGAAATAAGTCAGTCAGAGAAAGATAAATATCACTTGCTCTTACTCATTTGTGGATTATAATGAACAACATAAACCAATGAACAAAAACTGATATAGAGACAGGGAAGCATTGAGCAGATGCTCAAAACACAGAGGGAAGGTAGGGGAGGGTGGGGGTGAGAGGGAGAGATCAACCAAAGGACTTGTATGCATGTATATAAGCAAAAGTGATGGATGTGGACAACAAGGGGTGAGGGTGAGGGCAGGAACGGGGGATGAGGGGACATTGGGGGGATAAAGTCACATTTGTAATATTTTAATCAATAAAGGAAAAAATCTTTCATTACTTAGTAAACTAATGAAAGCCTTTTATAAAAAACAGGGTATGTTAATGAGGCAGATCAGGTTCTGATTTGACTGGTAGTCAATCAATGAAACAGATACACCTGCACAGTTGGAAATAGAGGATGAAGGTACAATTGATACGTTCCTGTAGAAAACAGGAGGTGTCCACTAAAAAGGGATTGCTTCTTCACTCTAGAACTCTGTTCCTCCAAACAAAGAAGATATTCTTAGTTAGAAAACTTCAATTTGGTTTGTTGTAGTCCCATTTTTTTATTTCATTTTTTAAAATCTTATTGGTTGAAAGTATTACACAGGTCCTCCTTTTCCTCCCATTAACCTCTTTCAGTCTGCTCCCCTAGGCCCTCACCACCCCACTGTCTGTGTCAATGAGTTTTGCATAAATGCATACAAATTCATTGGTTGATCTCTTCCCACCCACCCTCCCTTTTCTTCCCTCTGAGTTTCAACATTTTGTTCATGCTTCTATGACTCTGGGTCTATTTTTGATCATCAGTTTATTTGGTTTATTAGATTCCATATATGAGTGAGACCCTGTGATAATTATATTTATCTTTCTCTGATAGGCTTATTTCACTCAGCATAATACTCTCCAGGTCCATCCATGCTGTTACAAATGGTAAGAGTTCTGCCTTTTTTATTGGCACGTAGTATTGCATTGTGTAAATGTACCATAGTTTTACAGTTTTTTTATGCATTCATCTGCTGATGGGCACTTAGGCTGTTTTCCAAATCTTAGCTATGGTAAATTGTGCTGCTATCAAAATAGATGTGCATATATTCTTTCTGATGAATGTTTCGGATTTCTTAGGATATATTCTTACAGGTGGGATGACTAGTTCAAACGGGAGTTCTATTTTTAATTATTTTGAGGATACTGTTTTCCACAGTGGCTGCACCAGTCTGTATTCCCACCAGCAGGGTACTAGTGTTTCCCTTGCCCAAGGAGGTATATCAGAAAAAAATATTGCTAAGAGAAATGTCCAAGATCTTGCTGCCTTTGTTTTCTCCTAGGATTTTTATGGTTTTGAGTCTAACATTTAAGTCTTCAATCCATTTTTAGTTTATTCATGTGTGTAGTGTAAGAAGGTGGTCTAGTTTCATTTTTTTTGCATAAACTTGTCCAATTTCCCCAACACCATTTATTGAATAAAATCTCTTTACTCCATTGCATGTTTTGCCTCCTACATTAAAGATTATTTTACTACAAAGACATGGGCTTATTTCTTGGATCTATATTTTGTTCCATTTTTTAAATCTTTATTGTTCAGATTATTACTGATGTTCCTCTTTTTTCCCCCATAGCTTCCCTTCACCCAGTTCCCACCCCACCGAGGCCCTCGTCCCCCCACTGTTCTCATCCATAGGTGTAAGATCTTTGTCCAGTCTCTTTCTGCACACCCCACACCACTTCCTCCCAGAGAATTTTCAGTCCATTCCCTTTCCATGCCCCTGATTCTATTATATTCACCAATTTATTCTGTTCATCATATTTTTATTCATTTGAGTTTTAGATTCACTTGTTGATAGATATGTATTTGTTGTCACTTTGTTGTTCATAATTTTTATCTTTACCTTTTTCTTCTTCTTCCATTCCTTAAAGAATGCCTTTCAGCATTTCATATAATACTGGTTTGGTGGTGATTAACTGATTTAGCTTTTTCTGAATGATAGCTTTCCTGGGTAATCTTGGTTATAAGTTCTTGCTATTCATCACTTTGAATATTTCTTGCCACTCCCTTCTGGTCTGCATAGTTTCTGTTGAGAAATCAGCTGACAGTCACATGGGTGCACCCTTGTAGGTAACTGACTGCTTTTCTCTTGCTGCTTTTAAGATTCTCTCCTTGTCTTTTGTTCTTGGCATTTTAATTATGATGTGTCTTGGTGTGGTCCTCTTTGAATTCCTCTTGTTAGGTGTTCTCTGCACTTCCTAGACTTATAAGACTATTTCTTTCACCAGGTAGGGGAAGTTTTCTGTCATTATTTCTTCCAATATGTTTTCAATATATTGCTCTTTTCTTCTTCTGGAACCCCCATAATTCACATGTTGGTATGCTTGAAGTTGTCCCAGAGACTCTTTACATTATCTTCATATTTTTGTATTGTTTTTTTCTTTTTGCTCTTCCAGTTGGGAGTTTTTTGCTTCCTCATATTTCAAATATGACTTGATTCTTGGGATTCTCTAGTATACTGTTGAATCTCTGTATATTATTCTTTATTTCAGTCAGTGTACACTTAATTTCTGATTGGTCTTTTTCCATTTTTTTTGGCATTCTCACTAAGTTCCATGAAGGTCTCACTAAGTTCCTCAGAGGTTTCTAGAAGATTCTTGAGTAACCTTAGAACTGTGGTTATGAATTCTTTATCCAGTATTTTTATTTCTTCCATTTCTTTAATTTGTGATATGTTTCTTTGTCTTCACATTTTGGCTGCTTCCCTGTGTTTGTTTCTATGTATTGGGTAGCTGCTAAGTCTCCTTGAGTTGATAGAGTGGCCTTAAGTGCTAGGTGTCCTATAGGGTCCAGTGGTTCATCCTCCCCAGTCACCTGAGGTGGACACTCTTGATGCACCCCTTTTTACGCTGTGTGCACAGTCTTGTTGTAGTTAAGCCTTGATTGCTGTTGGTGTCACTGAGACGAATTGACCTCCAGGCCAATTGGCTGTGAGGACCAGCTATTCCTACAATGGAAGAACTGCTGTGCAGAAGACACCCTTATGAGGCAGGACTTGCTTTAGTGGAGCTTTGGTGCTCACTGAGTTTAACCCTTGAGTGTGTCACTTATGGACGTGAAAAGTTGTAATCTGGTATGGTCTCACACTGACCACTGGGTACACAGGCTCTTGGATCTCCAAGGAGGTGCAAAGTAAGCCACTGCCTGGGCCACCCAGCAGGAGCTACAGAGAGATCTGTAGATTCCTTCTTTTTGTATCAGGTTTGTAAGTGCCCAGATGAGGACCAGCTGTGAAGCAAGGTGTTGGACCTTCTTCTGATAGCTTTGGGGCTCCCTGATCTAACAGCTGCCTGTTTGACAAGTTTTAGCCTGAGAAAGGACAGGCCATTCATATGCAAAAGATGCTGAGAACAGCTTGGGTGGGGTTGTAAATTGGGTGGGGCAGGGTCTCAAGGAATCCCTAGGGCAGAGCAAACAGCAATGGCTGCCAGTCAGCCCTGCACTAGAGAGCTCCCAGCGCAGGAATAATGACCACTGCTAGCACCTCTATCTGGAAGAAAGCCCCTCTTGTGTTCCTGCCCTGATGCCAGACAGTCCAGTTTCTTCCCAGATGTGTCTGGGTCCCCCCGAGTCTCACCTGGAACTGGAGTTCAGAGCACATGGGAGCTTGTATCTCCCTCCCAATTAAAAAACAAAAACCAAAAACAGTGTACCCAGGGCCAGCCCTTTCAATACCTCTGCACCTCCTACCAGTCTCAATGTGCTTTCTTTACCTCTCTAGTTGTAGTACTTCCACTCGGCCAGCTCTCCCGTGGTTCTGGATGGTAGGTGTTCTGTCTTTCAGTTGTAATTTTGATGTTGTGAGAGGCAGCAAGGCCAGGTGTTTACCTATGCTGCCATCTTGGTTCTTATATTTTGTTCCATTGATCTATATGTCTATATTTATGACAGTACCAAGCCGTTTTGATTACTATGCCTTGTAATATAGTTGATATCCAGTAGTGTGATTCCTCCAACTTTGTTGCTCTTTCTCAAGGTTTCTATTGCTATTTGAGGTCTTTTGTGATTCTATATAAATTTTAGGATTATTTGTTCTACTGTTATTAAGTACACCATTGGTATCTTCATAGGAAATGTCTTGCATCAGTAAATTGCTTTGGGTAGTATGGACATTTTAATGATGTTAATTTTTCTTATCCATGAACACTGTGTATGCTTACATTTATTTCTAGCTTCTTCAGTGTCTTATAATTTTATGAGAACAGGTCTTTTATTATGTGCTTGGTTAAATTTATTCTAGGAATTTTATTTTTTTTAAAGCAATTGTGAATAGGATTTTTTTTAGTTTCCCTTTCTGATAGTTCATTACTGGTGTATAAAAATGAAATTGATTTCTGGATATTTATTTTGTATCCTGCTAATTTACTTAATTAACTTATCAGTTCTAGTCAGTTTTGATGTTGTTGTTTGGTGGAATATTTAGGTTTCTTTATACACATTATTATGTCATCTGCCAATAATGAAAGTTTTACTTCATCGTTTCAGATTTTTTTTTTCTTTTCTGTTCTCATCTGTCTATTGTAACTAAGACTTTTAGTTGAATAAAAATCATGTTGAATAAGAATCAGGAAAGCAGGCATCTCTAATCTTGCTCACAATTTTTAAAACTATTTTTTCTTTATTGATGAAGGTATTACATATGTGTC
Source organism: Murina feae (assembly GCA_004026665.1). NCBI lineage: Eukaryota > Metazoa > Chordata > Mammalia > Chiroptera > Vespertilionidae > Murina > Murina feae. The sequence continues at coordinate 19,606 of PVJC01018573.1, read as the reverse complement.
CTTATCCACCCCCACCGCCTCAATCATGTTCTCACTCCCCTGCTGTCTGTGTCCATTGATTAGGCTTATATGCATGTATACAAGTCCTTTAGTTGAGCTCTTCCCCTTACCCCCACCTTCTCCTACCTTCCCTCTAAGGAGTGACAATCTGATCAATGCTTCTCTGTCTGTGGATCTGTTTTTGTTCATCAGTTTATGTTGTTCATTATATTCCACAAATAAGTAAGTTCATATGATATTTCTCCTTCTCTGACTGGCTTATTTTGCTTAGAGTAATGTTCTCCAGTTCCATCCTTGCTGTTGCAAATGGTAAGAATTCTTTCTTTTTTATAGAAGCATAGTATTCCATTGTGTAGATGTGCTCAGCTTTTTAATCCATTCATCTGCTGATGGACACTTAGGCTGATTCCAAATCTTAGCTATGGTGAATTGTGATGCTATGAACATAGGGATACATAGACCCTTTCTGATTGGTGTTTCTGATTTCTTGGGATATATTCCCAGAAGTGGGATCACTGGGTCAAATGGAAGTTCCATTTTTAGTTTTTTGAGGAAACTCTATAGTATTCTCCATAGTGGCTGTACCAGTCTGCATTCTCACCAGCAGTGCACGAGGGTTCCTTTTTCTCCGTATCCTTGAGAGCACTTGTTGATGTATTGATGATAGCCATACTAACAGGTGTGACATGGTACCGCAGTGACATTTTAATTTGCAGCTCTGAGATGATTAGTGACTTTGAGCATATTTTCATATATCTTCAGTATGTCTTCTTTTGAAAAGTATCTATTTAGGTCCATTGCCCATTTTTTTTTGATTGGGTTGTTTGTCTTCCTTTTGTTAAGTTGTATGAGTTCCCTGTAAATGTTGGAGATTAAACCCTTATTGATGATAACATTGGCAAATATGTTCTTCCATGCAGTGGGCTTTCTTGTGGTTTTGTTGATGGTTTCTTTAGCTGTACAAATCTTATTTTTATTGATTTCTGAGAAGCCGGGAGAGGGAGAGATGGAACCATCAATGACGAGAGAGAATAATTGATTGGATGCCTCCTAGGCAACCCCCATTGGGGATCGAGCCCACAGCCCAGACATTTGCCCTGACCGAGAACCAACTATGACCTCCTGGTTCATAGGTTGATGCTCAACCACTGAGTCAAGCTGGCTGGACTTGTTCTTAATTTTAAAGGGAATGTTTATAGTTTTTGCCTAGTGAGTATGATGTTGACTGTGGGTTTTTAATATATGAACTTTATTTCTTTGAAGTATGTTACTTCTATTCCCACTTTGCTGAGAGTTTTTGACATATATGGGTGCTGGATCTTATCAAATGTTTCTATGCTTTCACTCATAAGTGGAATTTAATGGACACTGAACTAGCAAGCAAAATACAAACATACTCATAGATAGAGAACAGTTAGACTGCTCTGTTGGTGTATTTGGGGAGCAGTGTGGATAGATTGAACAAAAAAGAATAAAGAGAAAGAACTCATGGATAAGGATATAAGTGTGGTGATTGCAGGCTGCAGAGGGAGGAGAGAGGTGAGGGGAAGTGAAAAGGGGTATAGGGGATAAAATATAATAGAAAAATAAATTTAAAAATAGAAAGAGAGAGAGAGAGAGAGAGAGAGAGAGAGAGAGAGAGAGAGAGAACTGCACTTTGGTTCTACTACATCTTGACTACTGCAGTATAGGTTTCTCTATTCTTTCATTTTCCCATCAACCGTTTCTTTATTGTATATAAAGTAATCAATGAATGTGCACAAGCATTTGCATTATTAATTAAATGGCCAATGGTATGTTTTGATTAACATCAATTGGAAATGGGATGGGTAAAAATACAAGTTCTATGAAAATTCACCCGTTTTCCATTAGTGGCATGCTCATTCAGATCTTATCCTTGTATTCATAAGTTATTTTGTTATCACTATTGAACAAAAATTGTATAACATAAAAATCCTTACACATGTTGTTTGATTGGAGAATTTTAATGTTTTTCATTTATCATTGCAAACCCCAGGATAATTTTATAACTTTTTAGTACATGGCTGTTACATGTAGGGCAATCTGCCTTAAAAAGGGATAAATTACTTTAAAAGAAATGAATCTTAAATAGTCTTCCCTCCAAGACAAGCATCTTAATGTTTAACTTCTTATTTAAAAAAAAGAAGTAAAGCTATTATGTTTTTCAGATGACACAATACTTTATGTAGAAAACCCTAAGGATTTCAACAAAAATATTAGAAACAAGAAACAAATATAGTACAATTACAGGATACCAAATAAATATACAAAAATACACTGCTTTCCTATATACCAACAATAAAATTTTAGAAATAAAATGGAAAAGAAAAAACAATTTATTTTGCAATTTCAACAAAATGAATACAATACCTACGAATAAACTTAATAAAGAGCCCTGGCCTGGTAGCTCATTTGGTTAGACCATTGTCCCAATACAGCAAGGTTGCAGGTTTGATCTCTGGTTAGGGCACTTAGAAAAATCAACCAATGAATGCATAAATAAATGGAATAAGTCTCTCTCTCTCTCTCTCTCTCTCTCTCTCTCTCTCTCTCTCAAATCGATAAAATAATTTTTTTAAAAAGGCTTAACAAAGGATATGAAGGTCCTGTGCATGGAAAAAGACAAAGCATTATAGAAAAAAAGGATGAAAAAGATAAAAAGAAATTAAAGATATTCTGTGTTGATGCACTTGTAGAATTAACATAATTGAAATGGCCATATTATCCAAAGCAATATACAGATTTAATGCAAGCCCATCAAAACCCCCAATGAATTTTTAAAGAAATAGGACAAAAAAATGTTTGTATGGAACCTCAAAAGACCCCAAATTTAAAAAACAACAACAACAACGCCAAATATATCACACTCTCTGATAATCAAACAGCATGTTATTGGCAGAAAAATAGACACAAAACCAAATGGAACAGAACTGGGAGCCCAGAAATAAATGCACATTATAAGGAAAAATAATTTACAACAAAGAAGTAAAAAACAACAACAAACAATGGAGAAAGAAAAGCCTGTTCAACAAATAGTGCTGTGAAAAATGAAAAGTATCATGCAAAAGAATGAAACTAGACTACTTTTGTCCCCATATATAAAAAATAAGTTAAAGTGGATAAAAAACATAAGTCTTGAAACAATAAATTACATATAAGGAAACATAGCTAATAAAATTATGCATCTTAGTATTGGGAAGCATTTTATGGATCTGATACCAAAAGCAAGGGAAGTAAAGACAAAATTAAATTAATGGGATTATATCAAACCCAAAAGATTCTGAACAGCAAAAGAAACCACCAACAAAGCAAAAAGGAAACCAATCCAATGAGGGAAGATATTTGCAGACAACAGGTCCCAAATGGGTTAATAGTCCAAATATATATAGAACTCATATAACTCAACAAAAAACAAACAATCCAATTTAAAAATGAGCAGAAGACCTGAACAAATACCTCTTTCAAAAAGACATGTAAATGGCAAGCAGATATATGAAAAGATGCACAACTGCACTAGCTATTAGGGAAATGCAAATAAAAACTATAATGAGATAGAAATACTACCATTTGTGCCAACATGGATGGACTTGAGAATATCATGCTAAGTAAAAACAGTCTTGTAGAAAAAGTTAAGAACCATATGATTTTACACAAATATGGGGTATACACCTGAAAGCAACAAATGTATAAACAACAAAACAAACAAAAAATCATAGACACCAATGATATATTGGTGGTTATCAAATGAAGATGAGTGGTGGGTAGTAAGGTGTAAAGAGCTCAAATATCTGGTGATGGCAGAAGATTTGACTTTGGATTGTGGGCACACAATGCAATATATAGACATTCCTCTATAATAAAATAGAAACATGCAAAACATGCAAATTGACCATCCCTCTGCCATGCTCAAGCCATGCCCACCAGCCAATCAGGAGTGAGTATGCAAATTACCCAACTAAGATGGACCCTAACTGCCATGGAGCTGGAGTGAGCAGGAGGCTTGGGTTGCCCATGGCGATGGAGGAAGCCAAGCTTCCTGCCTGCCTAGGCCCTGGGCTCTGCTCAAGGTTACAAATTTTCAATTATAGAAGATAAATAAATCCCAGATACCTGCTACCAGCTGGTCATGGCCTCTGCTCAATGAGGGGCTGGGGGGAAACCCAGGCTTCCAGCCATACCTTGGCTCTGCCCAAGGCTACAAAATTTCAATTAGAAGCTAAATAAATCCCTCCCTCACCCCCCAAAAAAAAAGAAAAAAAAGAGAGGCTGAGAGCTTGGGTTGCCAGGGAGTCCTGGACATCCTGAAAATGGCCATCAGGGAACCTCCACCCTGAAGGGGGTGTGGCCAGCGTGAAAACAGCCCTCAGCCCCTCATCCAGGCTGGCCACACTCCCCTGGGATGAGGGTCCCCACTGGGGGACTTGGCCAGCCTGAAAACAGCTCTCAGCCCCTCACTCAGACTGGCCAGGCACCCCAGCGGGACTCCCACGCTGATCAGGGATACCCTTCAGGGCAAACCAGCTGGTCCCCACCCATGCACCAGGCCTCTCTCTAATCTAATAAAAAAGAAACATGAAAATTGGTATTACTCTGCGACAGCCCAAGCCACACCCACCAGTCAATCAGAGTGACTATATGCAGATTAACTCAACCAAGATGGCTGCCAGCAGCCACAGAGCTGGAGCAAGCAGGAGGCTTGGTAGCCCCAGTGAATGAGGAAGCCAAGCTTCCCGCCTGCCCTTGCCAACTGTGGCCTCCACTCAAGGCAACAAAGTTTCAATTATAGAAGATAAACAAATCCCAGATACCTGCTTCCAGCCAGCCTTGCTGGGAGCTTGGGTTGCTGGGGATCATGGCCACTTTGCAAACAGCCATCAGCCACTCACCCAGGCTGGCCAAGCACCCCAGCGGGGACCCCCACCCTGAAGGGGGTGTGGTGAGCCTGAAAATGGCCCTTAGCTCCTCACCCAGACTGTCAAAGCACCCCAATTGGGACTCCCACCCTGATGGGGATGTGACCAGCCTGCAAACAGCCATCAGCCCGTCCCCAGGTTGGCCAGGCACCCCAGCAGGGACCCCCACCCTGAAAGAACTGTGGCTTACCCACAACCAGCCATCAGTTCCTCACCCAGGCTGATCAGGCACACCAGGGGGGACCTCCACCCTGAAGGCGGTGTGGCCAGTCTAAAAACGGCCCTAAGCCCCTCACCCAGCCTGGCCAGGAACCCCAGCAGGACCCCCACTCTGATTCAGGACACCCTTCAGGGCAAACCAGTTTGCCCCCACCCATGCACCTGGCCTCTATCCTATATAATAAAAGGGTAATATGCAAATTGACCCTAACAGCAGAACCACTGGGAATGACTGGTCACTATGACACACACTGACCACCAGCTCAGCGGGCCTCTGCAGGGCGTGCAGGAGCAGCCGTCCTGGGTCTGCTGCCTGGCTCTGCCCCTGGGCCTCCTCAGGGGCATGCGGGAGCACCTGTCCAGGGTCTGCTATCTTCATCTGCCCCCCAGGGGCCTCCACAGGGCATGCAGGAGCGTCTGCTGCACAGTGCAAAGAATCCGAAGCCAGTCCGCCCCCCAGCTCCACCCTGGGTGTGTTTACTCAGCAGCAGGGCCCCACCGAGGGATTCTGCACCAGCGTCTGCCCCTGGCTCGCCACCCAGCTCTGTGCCAGGTGTGTCCCCTCAGAGGTGGGGGCCCACCAGGTGTGTGTGATCATGGGCCCTGTGGTGGGAAACATCCAGGCCTGCACTCACCAGCCCTCCCACTCCCCAGTGCACGAACCCTGAAGGGGCTGTAGGCAGCCTGAAAATGGCCCCTGAAGGGGCTGTAGGCAGCCTGAAAATGGCCCCTGAAGGGGCTGTAGGCAGCCTGAAAATGGTCCTCAGCCCCTCACCCAGGCTGGCCAGGCATGCCAGCAGGTGGACATCCTCCCCCGCCCCGAGGTGTCCCAGTCTGCAAGAGGGCACAGGCCGGGCTGAGGGATCCCCACCCACCGAGTGCACAAATTTTTGTGTACCGGGCCCCTAGTGTGTCTATAAAGTCACAAGATTAACTAAAACTCCTTCAACAAGAAATAAAAAACTTGAATAAAAGTATAACAATGAAGTAATTAAATTAGTAATTAAGGATCTTTTCACAAACAGAAGCTTAAACTCAGATGTCTTAATTGGTCAATTTTATCAAAGATTTAAATAGAAAATAATCACTCTACTTGATCAATTTTTCCAAAAATTTAGGAAGATAGAATTTTCCCCAGCTCATTCTGTGAGACCAATAACACATCACCCACATTCCAAACCATATATATCAAGAGAAGAAAACTACAGACTAAATATTTGTCACAAATATAGATTAAAAATGAAAAATAGCTATCCAAGTCAACAATGTGCATGAAAGATTATATAGCATGTCCAAGTGAGATTTGTTCTGGGAATACTAGGTGGATTTATCATCTAAAAAAATAGCACCATATTAATAGAGTAAAATACACAAATGACAATAATTTTAATAGATTTGGAAGAAACAGTTGACAAAATTCAATATCCATCCCTGGTAAAGAGTCTTGATGAACTGGAACAGAAGGAAACTCTCAACTTTATAAAGATCATGAATTATTTTCTTCAAGTCTCTTCAATTTAACCAGAGAGCAGTGACCATTCTTATTACTGATGTCTTATTGTTAGTAGGACTTGTCATTTAAGAAGTTGAAATAAAATTATATTAAAATAACAAAATTTTTATGAATAAAATTAAAGCAGGTTAGAGTGTTATGGTGATAAACTAAAACTCATTTTTATTACAGTTAAAAAGGATTTGTTTTTAATTATGAGTAAGCTACCCAGTTTATTCAGTAATCAGCACATTTCATCTTCTAAAATTGGAACAATCCAAGCATGAGAGTAAGAGAAATATTCCCAAAGCTCTCACCTTTACCTCACATTATAGGCTTGCACCTTCAGGGTTTATGCATTTCTCAGGTAATGTAGACAAAAGGCAAGGAGGACCTGACTCTGTTAGGGCACAGCCAGGATGGAATTATTTGCTTGCTCTTGATTGCTTTACTCCATTTCTATTGTCCCTCATGAGTGTATATAGACTCTGTCTAATTAATGTTTAATTGATTTGACTTTTAAAAAATCCTCACCTTTGGTTATATTTATTGATTTTAGAGAGGGAAAGGGAGAAAGAACATTGATCAGTTGCCTCCATCTGCACCCTGACAAAGAATCCTGGGGATTAAACCTACTACCTAGGCATGTGCCTTGACCTGGAATCAAACCCACAACATTTTGGTGTACAGGATGACACCGGAACCAACTGAACCACACAGCTAAGGGGTTGTTTTTTGTTGTAGTTGTTCATTTTTGTCACAAATTGCATTCTCTTCATATTGCTGATCAGTGAAAAAGATACGTTACGTTATAAATCTACCTTCTTTAAATGTACAGTATGAGGTTAACCTATGACAGTTTGAGAAGCCTGATTTCTTGTGAGTCTGTTATGTGATTTAAGCTTCAGAAGGTAAAAAAGCATCACTTCTGATTTGCTCACACAGTGGGGGTCTCTTTAGTGAATGCAACAAATGAGCAAACTATTCCATCTAATTATGAAAACTCTAAGAAGATGATGAATATCCTGAAGCATAGACAATCATTTTTACACTACTTAGAATCTCAGACAACCTTTCAACTTTGGAAGGAAATCATGTGACAATAGTTTCATAGTGTAGTTTATGTATCTACATAATGCCCTTTCCCTTTCATCTGGGACTAAATTTGTTCATGTCAGTGGCTGCAACCTTATCTGTAATTCCCACTATTAGTTATTCTTTGGATTAGAGGTCTGAAAGCTTTTTTATACACTTAAGAGAAGATATATATATATATATATATATATTTGCTGTAACATCTTTTATTAGATTAGTTTATCACATTAGTTTCACATGCCCAGGAGGAAAAAGAGGCAATAGCATGGATACACAGAATATTAATAAGGGGGAAAACCTTACTTTTTCCAGATAGAGACTTCTGTGTTGCCAAAATGAAGACGGAAGCCTCTCAGCTTGTGGAATTATTAAGGAAATATTAAAGACATTGCTATGGGGTCACAAAATCAATGGGAGAGAGATTCTGGGAACCAAAGCATTTGAGTCTACTAGAGAGTGGTCAGGGTGAGCTTCATAGTAATTGGATCTCCTGAGGGTCCCACTATAATGGCTCTTGCATCATTCATTTACATTCACGGATAGCCTTAGCCCAACTTGAGTTTATCACTAGCTAAGCCACTGCTCTGTACTTGCTCTAGGGTGGCAATTGGAACTTTAGCTAAAGCAGTCATTTTCCTTGCCTTTTTGAAGCTCATTGACTAGTGAGAAAAATACCTCACTTTCAAGTTTTGCCATTTTACTAAATATTCAAAACTGGAAAAAAATAACTTTTCTGAGCTACGATTTTCTCATCTGAAAAATGATATGCCACCTTCATAAGATTTTTTGAGAGCATTCAGTGGGATGAAGCTGATAAAAGATGAACAGATCTATAAATGCCCTTTTTAGTTGGAATAATGGCAAAGATGAAGGATTTAGTGAACTGCCTGACTGATGATAAGTTCTCAATAATTTGTATCTGTTATAAGCAATTATTACTGGCAGGATTGTGGGTTTCATGAGTCCTAAGAGATCTACCTTCCTATAATGAATAAAGAATTAGCTATCCCAGAGGTTTTCCCAATGTTCTTTCTTTCTCATTTCACTGTGAGCTATTGTGAGTCTGACAACAATTGTCATAATGTAGTATGCCTCAGAATCATAAGAGGAACTTGTAAAATATATCTCTTAGCACAATCTTCAAAGATTTTGCCTCAATTGTTATAGAAGAGGCTTCCAATATCTGAATTTTAAACAAATGTATAGGTGGGACTAATGCATGTAATTCTTATAACATTTTGAGATCGTCTAGCCTAGAAACTCTCCAAATGCTTTTTGGGAACACAGTGTTTTTTTTGAAGTGTTTTACTATGTCTATTCTAGTTCTTCCCCAAACAACTGTCATGCCCAAGGGAAGAAAAGCCTGTGAGAGATTCCTGTTAAGTCAGCCAGGATGGAGAGGAAGGATTAATATATATCCAGGGAGAAAGATATTTGTGGAAGGTAGGAACAGACACTTTCCAATTAAGCCCATGTGGCTGCCCCTGGCACTGTGGGCACTCAGGAAGCAACAGTGCTTCTCACACTCACTGACTTGGAGAAGAGGCTAGGGTGCAGCTGGAGATTGTTATTCCGTGGCAAGAGCCTTGGCAGACCTTGATGAACAAAAATGTGGTAATGCAAAACCTTGTTAATTCAGTCTAACTGGGACCTGAATATTTTTTTTAATTAAACGTTTTAAATTAAAAAAAATGATAGAATATTGAAAGGCAGTTTTATTACAGTCAAGGAGCTACAGCAACCTCAATGAAGCTAAAAAGTATTGCCAAGTACAGGGCCTCTGGGAGCTAATGTAATGAATTGAGAATTATTTGTCATCAGGAATTTGTATGTAAATGGATTTGTATGTAAATGAATGCTTCAAAGGTGCTTAAAAACAGTTTGTTCTTTTAAGGGGTATAAATATGCTCCTGGTAATCATGTTTAATCATGTTTGTAGTATTTCACTTAACATCCACTCCCCATTCTTCCTTCAGACAGTCCAGCTTTTACTTTTGGTAGAACTTCTTCAAGTTTATTCGCAAAGCACTTGACATCACAATTTCCATGTGAAGGGTGAAAATGTCATAAATTTTTGTGAGTAAAATTAAAGTCTGAAGTGGAAAGGAGCTTAGAGATCATTAAGCCCAAAGTTCTAGTTTTATAGCTGGAGAAACCTAGGTTCATAGCAAGAATGTGACTTGCTCAAGGACATAACAGGGTTGTGTACAGCCAGAATTAGATCTCAGATCTCCCACTTTCTACAGCTGTCTGCTTCCTTCTCCATGGACCATGATACAACATAATGAATGCCATTTACTAAAAAGTATCTTGGCAAGTAATGCATGTTTTCATTATGATTCCTTTGTTAAGCAATTTCCTTTGTTACTGTCTCATGTGAATTAAAGTGATTCTATAGGAAGATGATAAGACCCACAAGTCTTATCTTCAAGAAGCAGAATTCCAAATTGTTATTTAAATGTATAACATAAAATTTGTTAATAGAAGAAAATTGTTACTTGAAAGTGCAGGCAAAACATACAGAGAAGCAGAAACAGATGAGGTAGGTAAATGACAAGAGATTCAATTAGAGCTCTAGACTTTTCAGCAAAATTGTGTCAGCAAAGTGTATCTTCATCAACCACTCTCTCTCCCACCATTTGCTCTTTCTGTGCTTTATTCCTTCTTATGAGATACTTAAGAAACATTTTCTTAAAATAAAGGATAAGATAAGTTGGTTCCAAAGTGTTTTGTTCATGCCATTCTTTTTTTATTGTTGATACTATTACAGATGCCCCCCATTTGCCCACTCCACCCAGCAATCACTCCACATCCCTTGATCTTCCCCACACAATAGTCTGTGTCCATGGGCTATGCATATATGTTCTTTGTCTAATCACTTTCTTTTATCCAGGCCCCATACCTCTCCCTCTGACATCTGTCAGGCTGTTCCATGCATATATACCTCTGGTTCTATTTCTTAGTTTATTTTGTTCATTAGATTCCACATTAGTGAGATCAGGGGGATGCCCAAATAGGGAAAGTATTTTAATTTCCACTGACCATATGTGTTGCTATAGGTCAAAGCTAGATGGCAAGGTAATTTACCATCCACCTGAACACTTTTGAGCTTGAAAGGGGATGGTATTAATGGGAGGTAGAAGGCAGAAACTTGGGACTGCTCAATAGAAATGTGGTAATCTTTGAAAACAGATGGAACACAATGTTAAAGAAAACAGAACAGCACCACCTGATTTAGATATCCACAATGATGTGGAGGACACATATTAAGTTGGTTCCTTAGATGTTACTATCATTTAACATTGGCTATTGTAAAAACTCAGTCCTTTCTTATCTTAAAAACTAGAGGCCCAGTGCACAAAAATTTGTGCACTCAAGGGGGAGAGGATCCCCCAGCCTGGTCTATGCCCTCTTGCAGTCTGGGACCCCTCGGGGGATGTCCATCTGCTGGCGTGCCTGCCCAGCCTGGGTGAGGGGCTGAGGGCCATTTTCAGGCTGCCCACAGCCCCTTCAGGGTTCCGGTCCCTATTGGGGTGCCTGGTTGGAAGCAGGTATCTGGGATTTATTTAACTTCTATAATTGAAACTTCATTGCCTTGGTTCCCCCCCCCCCCACTTGAAGCCTGGGTTGCCCCTGGCAACCCAAGGTCCCAGCCCCAAAGGTATCTGGGGTTTGTTAGTCTTTTATAATTGAAACTTTGTAAACTTTGTAACTTTGAGTAGAGCTCAGGGCCCACAGGGCCCTGGCTTCCTCCATTGCCTGGGGCAGCTCCAGTTCTGTGGCTGCCGCCCTCTTAATTTGCATATTTGCTCCTAATTGGTTGGTAAGTGTGGCTTTTGGGTGTGACTTGTGAGTGTAATGGAGTGAGGATTAATTTGCATATTACTCTTTTATTAGATTAGATGTTGTCTGCTTAGATACAGTAATAATTAAGGTCATGGATTTCTATGGCAAACATGAATTGGAGTGTCAGCTCTGTCACTTGTTAGCCATAAACTTGGTTTAAGTCACTTAATAGTTCTAAAATTCAATCTGTCATTTATAAAATGTGGATAATAGTAATAGCTATTACTCTATAGAAAGTACATACCACATAGTAAGTGCTTAGTAAATGTAATAGCTATTAATATTACCATCTTTATTATACTGATGTTAAAATGGTAGGTAGTTCATTATAGGAGGAAGTTTACTGCTTGAGAATTCAGTCACATAAATTGATTTGTTTGGATTTTCTTTTAGTAGATGCTGTGAAGATACATTATACAAGAGAGAGTCAGCATTTTTATTCAATAACAATAGTGTCTATATCCCAAAATGGCTAAAAATATAATTACACTAAAATAATAACATGAGTGAAACCAACATCATCTAGTAGGGTTTGAATTATGTGCTTATGTATAAAGATTCACAAGATAACATTAATGTACAGTTTGGTACTAAGAGGTAAAATGTATACCTCCTGATGAATAACATTCTGCATGACAAATTAGCCCTTGCTAATAGGAAGTTTGAAACAAAATTTGTGTGTTAAACTACAGCAAACAATGTTTTATTCCATTTTTATTTTGCCTGTATTTTTTTAAAATATCTCACCTGATACTTTTTTGAATAAGGAGGACATACTAGTAAATATTAATTTTACTTAACTTACATTAAATAAACATTTAGTTATAATTTGGATTGGGATTTTCACTTAAATTCATTCTATTGCACTGCCAGTAAACAGATTTACATAATTTTGGTTTATGTTAGTCTGCTCTAATTTTAAAACTTCACATCATCTCTATGACTGCCACATCTTTTCCAGGATAACTAAAGAGCCTTTTAACTGGTATTCCTGTTTTTATTTTGTTCCCAAAGAGTTTCTTCTTCCCAAAGAATTTAATCCTATCTTTTAAAATTGTAAATAAGATCGTTCCCTTCTTTGGTTAAAAGTCTATATGTTAAGTCCATTACATTCTATATAATAAAAGAGAAACATGCAAATTAACCATCCCTCTGCTATGCTCAAGCCAAGCCCACAAGTCACACACACACACCAACCAATCAGGAGCGAGTATGCAAATTAACTCAACTAAAATGGTGGTGGCCATGGAGCTGGAGTGAGCAAGAGGCTTGGGTTGCCCCTGGTGATGGAGGAAGCCAAGCTTTCCACCTGCTCTGGTGGCCCTGAGCTCTGCTCAAGGCTACAAAGTTTCAATTATAGAAGACAAATAAATCTCAGGGAAAAAAAAGAAAAAAGGAGAGACTGGAAGCTTGGGTCACCAGGAGGAGTGGTCAGCCTGCAAACAGCCCTCAGTCCCTAACCCAGGCTGGCCAGGCACTTAATTGGGGAATCCCACCCTGAAGGGGATGTGGCCAGCCTGAAAACAGCTCCTGGGTTGACAGAGGGATCTCTGACTGCCAGGTTAGGCCCAATCCCCTGGGGAGTGGGTACTAAGCCAGCAGGTGGACATCCCTTGAGGGGTCCCAGACTGCGAGAGGACACAGGCTGGGTTGAGGGACCTCCCTGCCGAGTGCACAAAATTCATGCACTGGAGGGGGGAGTTCCTCAGCCCGGCCTGCACATCTCCAATCCAGGACCCCTCAGGGGATTGGGCCTATACCAGCAGTCAGCCATCCTTCTCACAATCTGGAAACACTGGCTTCTAACCACTCACCTGCCTGCCTGATCAACATTAACTACTCCCCTTGCCAGCCTGATGCCCCTAACTGCTCTCCCTTGCAGGGCCTGATCACTCTTAACTGCCTGTGCCTCAGACCCCACCATGACCCTACCACCATGGCTTTGTTGGTTAGGATGTCCAGAAGATGTCTGGTCTATCTGGTCTAATTAACATACTGTCCTTTTATTAGTATAGATATACACAGCCTATCATGGCCCTACATGATCTGATTTTCACCTACCTCTCCATTCTCATTTCACCCTACCTTCTTCCTCACTCACAATACTCTTAGTACACAGATATCTTATCTTTCCTCAAAAACATCAAGCTTATTCTTGTCTTACGGTATTTGAGCTTTTTGTTCTCTGTCTGGACTAGTCTTCATCAATATATTTGCTTGAACATCACTTTTGTTGTTAAAATTTAATTTATTTCAAGTAGCCTCCCTTAACTATCTAAGATAGCTCTCAACTATCTATCCCATTTCCTTTTTTTATTTTATTTTGCCATTTGTCATGATGTGAAATGTATCTAATTATCTAGTTTGTTTATGTATTATCTGTTTTACCATTTTAAAAAGAAAGTTTCTTGTAAGTAGATACCTTGTCCATCTCATTTTCTGCTGTATCTAATTCACTGCTATAAAACAGTGCTTAGCACATTGTGGGAAGTCAATAAATACTATTGAATGAATTATTATAGATAAGCAATTAATTTTTAAATATTTTGAGGAAACACAAGTTCATTGCCTTATATCGGGTAGGGTAGAACATTTACTATCCAAAACAAAGAAATATCTTTGATTATGTTAAATGATATGCTCTATAACATTGACAATGACTTAAAAAAAAGTAATGTCAAAGATTTAATATCTAAGTGCTTTTTTAATTTCAAAAATAATCTAACTTAGAAATCCATATTTGTTTCATCTTTGGTGTTTTGAAATTTTTCTAATGTCCTGTTTATAGTTTTTTGAAAATAATCTGTCTAGGAAGCTATAGTGTCAAATATATTTTATATAATTGTAGTATATTAGAATGTGTAATTGCTTAATGCTTCCTTACTAAGAATTAGGTATCTCTGTTCTAGTCTGTTCAAGTGAAACCAAAATCTTTTGGCATAAAAGACTAATCTAAAGTGCCATTCTTTGTGTTGACACTAATTTGTTGTACTGTATCCTCTCTGGAACTCTGCAGAATTTTCTTCAACTTGTTGCATTCTTTGACAGAGGGTAAATGTTTAAGTTGGATCAGTTTATTCTATTACATATTGCCAAAGATGTGTTTAAATGGCAACCTAGACTTGACATTTATTTGACATAGCCAAAAAGTTAGTTATTTTAGACAGCAAATGGAAAATTGTGTACACATGTCCAGATAAGCCCTAGCAGTTGTCAGAAAGAAAATAGAAGACTGATGGTTATATCCAATTTTCTTTTCTTTTATAATCCAAGAACCTCCTGGAGTAACCTCCCCTGCATTATTTTAGAACATGTGATAACTAGGGCTTATTGACATAACTGACTATGCCAACAGTTTGTGCTTGAAATGACTTAGAGCATCTGAAGGACTGATTTGATCTTAGAAGTTTTTAGAAAAGCTAAGCCACTTTATTATTTACTTATTTATTATCCTATCTAATAAAAGAGTAATATGCAAACTAGGTGTTACTCCATCACAAAGATGGTCACCACCATAGCCACAAGATGGTGGCACCCATAGCCACAAGATGGTGGCGCCCAGTCCAGCTCAGCCCCGCCACTGAAGTGGTCAGGCCTGTTAGCCAGACAGGTGGCAGGGGGGTCCTGAGGGGTGGAATAGGCGATCAGAGGGGGCTGGGGGTCCCTTTTCATGCCAGAGGCCTTTGCCAGAGGCCTCAGGCATGGGCAAGGGTAGAGCCGGTGATCAGAGGAGTCAGGGGCAGAGCTAGTTATTGGAGGGGTATGAGGATGCCCTACCCAGGCATAAGGCCTGGGCCAGAGGCTGCAGGCCTAGGCAGGGTCAGACTTGGTGATTTCAGAGGTCTGAGGGTCCCTTGCCCAGGCCTGAATCCTCTGCCAGAGGTTACAGGCCTGGGCAGGGGTGGAGTTGGGATTGGAGGGGCAGGGGTGGAGCTGGTGATTGGTGTGACTACAGAGGAAACATCTTTTCTTACCACTTATTGGCTAAGCTCCCTGTATGCCACTGGTAATATTCTTGGGTAATAAGTAACTTGGGTAATAAGAATCCAAAAAGGTGATCTAGGGTTTTTCCACCACACTTCTGGAGAAAAAAAATGAAGGTCCACTGCTGGAGGGCTAAGAAATGTCATATCCTACCCTAGCTGGTTTGCCTCAGTGCATAGTACCTCAACTTGCTGACTGCAGGGTCTGGGTTCAATTCTGACCAAGGGCATGTACCTAGGTCGCAGGCCCCTCCCTGGCCAGGGCCCAGGTCAGGGCATATGCAGGAGGCAAGCAATCAAAGTGTTCCTCTCACTTTGATGTTTCTCTCTGTTTTTCCCTTCTCTTCCACATTCCCTAAAAATCAATGGAAACATATCCTCATATGAGGATAAAATAAAAGAAAGAAAGAAATGTCATATCCTATGAAAGACACATCTTGAAAATGCCTAAAGAAAGTTGTCATTTTTTCATGGTAAAGGGACTTGAGTCCATGTTGATGAAAACAGCTTGGTGGCTGTCGTGCCTGGCAGTGGCTGCAGCAGCGGGGTGATGGGGCTGGTGGCTTCCCCTGATTAGCCCAGCTGCCTCTCACAAAGGGAGGCCAGACTGCGGTTCAGGCCCGCTCCCCAAGGGGAGCAGGGAGCGGGCCTAAGCTGTCAGTAGGACACCTCCTGAGTGCTCCCAATATGTGAGAGGGGGCAGGCTGGGCTGAGGAACTCCCCTTCCCCCAGTGCACGAATTTCATGCACCAGGTCCCTAGTTGACTCTATATACCTAAAAAGTCTTAAGTCTCTTCTTTGTCTTATTCTTTCTTCCTTTCCCCATCCCCCCTTTTACATTTTAACCTGATATTGTTTACTCCTTTTATTTGCCTTCTTTTATCTTTGCACCTTAATCTTTTTTAAGAACAAAGTTTTCTGCCTGCTCTTTTTTAAAACTTCTCCATAGAACAGTGACAGTCTAAATATAGTTAGTATTTTTTTTACCTCCTACTATGTAGCTAATAATGTGGAGCAGTAGTGTATTATTTTTCAATCGCGCTTCTCAGAGTCTGATGTTATTACTAGGTACCATTTCAGAGCCAACTTGAGTGAGTTGTAGGAACTAAGTGAGTGGGGGGAAAGTGGGGATAAATGGATGGACCCTGAGTCACCAATTCTTTTGAATCAGTGCAGCCTATTTTATGCATTGCTCTTCCATGTTAGATATTTTCTGGGGAAAAAAGGAGTTCCATTATTAAGGAAATAGGTGAAAATTACTAGTATTGTGGAAAGAGCAGGCATGGACATTGGAGCCAAGACAAACCTTAGATCAAATTTTAGCTTGAACTATCTGTGTCCTAGAGTCTATTCATACCTTGAGTGATCTTATTTAAACTCTCTACACCACAGAAGCCTCATTTCATATTTAGAGACAATAATATTTATTGCACAAAAATTCTTATGGATAAAATAAAGTAAAATAGAAATAAACACACCTATAACAACATCTGGCACACATTAGTCAATCAAAGGTTTACTTATCTAAGTGCTCTGATGGAAGGAAAAATGTAAATGAATATTCTCATTCATAGAAAGCTTATATTCTAGTTAGGATGTACAGATCAATATATCCAAGACATTTAAACTATAATTCACTATTTTATGATGGTGCCTATAATGAAATATTATTTCTGAGGAGATTGAGTTACATAAACCAGAATAACTGGTGATGACTTAATAGAGAAAGTGTGCCTTTATTTATTTCAGTGGTTCTCAGTTATCAGTATGAGGCTGAATCAACTAGGGAGTTTTAAAATAGCTAAGATACACCCCAGATCAACTAAAACAGGATTCATAAAATTCCTAGACCATAGTAAAATTTAAATAAATGACAACTGTTATTATTGCTTACCCTATCTATGAATATGTCCAAAAGCAAAATATAAGAACATTTGATTGGGACAGAAGCAAAATTACCTAGAAAAAGTATCCCTCTTTTAAAGGTTATCTAGGCCTTTTCAAATATAGATTTGTTTAATGAGTAAGTAACTATACTATTTGAGAATTAAACATACATGTGAATAATAATAATGCATGTGGTATAAGAAGAAAATATGCTATTCAGATGTGTATAAACTATCTTCAATGGGACAATGGGTTTTTGTATAAAATTTTGTTTATTAGATCATTATTTTAATTCTGGAATGCATTTTTCATTGAATCCAAATTTAGGTCTTAATTAGTTTTCCTAATCAATCCCAGTAGTAAATATAACTCATTATTTTGTGTATTATTGTACAAATAGAAATGGCTACTCAGTTGAAGAAATGCATTGTGAGAAACTGCATTTTGATATTTAGCTTGGACAAAAAAAATAGCATAATCAGGAGTTTTTGCCTAGTCCTCCTTTTAATTTTATTCTGTGTTTTGTGAAGAATATATTTGGTAGTGAAGATAGAAGGAAAATAGTAGTCCTGGGCATTAAAGTTGGTAAGTATTTTACACTGGCTAAAAGCAATTATCTTTCTAGGTTAAATGCTGCAGTTGAGGAACTAAAGAGAGTGACCCTTTTGTGAGGGAAGGCATAGGGTTAAGGGATCTGACGCATTTTCTCATATTCTGCTCCAGTGTGATAAGCTTGTCATCCAAATATCACACAATGTGTCTTTAAACAATTAACCTTATTTCTCTGATCTTTTGCTTTATTATCTATAAAACCTAGATAATAACACCAGATTTTATAATAGTACCAACAATAAAAATAAAATAAGCTAGTGTGATTATTTTTAGAGAGAGCAAGGTAGAGCTCCTTTTATTATTTAAAATCTTCTTTCCACTCCCTTATTTAAATAATGTACCCACAAATGCAATTCTTCATACAAAATATGGCTTACTTATAAAAGAAAAGAAAATTCCTTGTTATTTTCTGGCATAGAGGTTAATTTTATCATTTTGGTGCATTTCCTTACTTTTTTCTAAGCCTATTTTTAAGCTTTACATATACACTGAGTGGTCAGATTATTATGAACACCTGAAATTTGTAGGCAAATTAGCCATACACCGCATCATATGGGATATGGAAGCCAAAGTCCTGTTCATACACCTTTGCTGTCTGCAGTTACCAAGATAAAACGTCTCCAATTCGCACAGAAACAGAAGGATTGGACAGTCGAGCATTGGAAAAAAGTCATGTGGTTCAATGAATCACATTTCCAGTTGCATCATGCAGATGGCAGAATGAGAATTTGGCAGAAACAGCATGAAAGCATGCACCCCACACGCGTGAGTACAGCCCTTCAAGCTGGTGGGGGCAGTGTTAAGGTTTGGGACATGGTTTACTGACATGATTTGAGCCCTTTAATTCATGTAGAACAATGTCTGAATAACACAACATACCTACAGTAAGTATCATTGCTGATCAAGTTCGTCTTATCATGTTGATGGCATATCCCAATGGAGATGGCTTCTTCCAACAAGACAATGCGCCATGCCACAGTGCTCTTATTGTGCAGGAGTAGTTTCAAAAACATGAGGGAGACTTTACCTTGCTTAGGTGGCCCCCACCATCACCAGATGTCAATCCAATTGAGCATTTGTGGGACGAAGTTAAAAGAGCCATCAAGCAGCTGGTTCCACAACCATCAAATCTCACAGAACTGGACAGAGCTATTCATCAGGCATGGTGTCAGATTGCTCATATCACCTTTCAACATCTCCTGGAGTCAATGCCCAGAAGAATCACTGCAGTATTGAAGGTAAAAGGTGGCCCAACGAAGTACTGATGGGGTGATCAATATATATATATATATATAATCTCCCACATTCAAAGGCTGTTAAATTGCATTGTTTACCCATATCTTTAGAAAGCAATCACTTCTACTGTCATTCATAGTAAACAACCTGCTTCCCTATTTATAATGGTCTGGCCCTTTAGCAACTTCAGCGTGAAATTATAGCTAATTTGCCTATAAATGTCAGGTGGTCATAATAATCTAGCAGCTAAATATATATATATATATATATATATATATATATATATATATATATATATATAT
>PVJC01018572.1:0-24114 GCA_004026665.1 Murina feae | reverse complement strand
TGTAGTGGGTGTGTATTTCCTAGTCTCTCCCATAAAATGTTAGAGGCGGGTAAGATGACTTTAATAAAACATATACCAAAATAGATTAAATTTTATAGCCTTCCTTTGAGATCAAATATGCTGTCATCACTCTTGATTTTAGATTTTAGATGTCAAATTATTACATTTCAAATAGTTGCAATAGGAACTAATGCAACTTCTTCCATTGGAAAATCCTTAATCTCCTAAGCAATTATTCATTTTTCTTCAACCTTTCCCCCCCCCCCCCCGCAAAATTGCATAAGAATAGTAGCAAAAATGATAATAATACCTAGTACTTTTGTATCAGGCACAGTGTCATGTGCTTTACATACATTATATTTTTTGAACTCTACAACAAGATTAAGAAATGGGAACTATTTTTATTCCCATTTTACAGATAAGGAAATTTACACTTGGAGAGGTTAATGATATGCCTAAGTTCACACAACTGGTAAGGAAGCTAAACCAGGACATAAATACTGCTCTCTTTGGCCCCATTGCTCACACTCCTTATACTGAAGAATTTGACAAATGTAACAGTCATTATTATATCCCCATAAAAGAAGAATATAGGCATAACAACCATGAATGAGTATGTGTTGAGGTTAACACACAGAGAAATGTAATAAGTAGGAGAATACACTCTAAGTAACTAGAAAATTGGAGAAATATTTGGATAATTTGAAATCTACTCTTTCTGTTTTAGCTAAAAATGCCTAAAAACAAAACAAAATAAAACAGACCAATAAAGTTCCTAATGCTCTAATATCTCACTGATGAACATAGCCATAGGTCTAATGACAAAGGGACAAAGACAGATGTACAAACAAGGCTCGAGGCAATCAAGCATATTTACATTCCTACCAATTTCAGTTTTAGGAAAAACATCTACTCAAATATAGGCATCAGATAAGTGTTGAAAATAGTTGATTTCAGGAGGCTGAATTCAAAGCCAGGGCCACATAAATAAAGCAGTCGTCTGTGCTAGATGGGCTAGCCACCCAAGTGGTGACATTTTAGGAATACGGAAGACTCTCCTGCTTGAGTGTCTTTTGCCCTTGCCTGAATGTCTTCATTTCACTTTGTCACACTGATTAGAATCTCCCTTAGGTACTAATTTAGGAAATTCAAATGACATTATAAGCTGTTCACATTTTAGTATCAATTAGCTTATTTTGATTATTTTCTTTCCAATAGAAGTAGGAATTTGTAGCTATTCTCAACCCTGGCTGCACATTTAGAATCACTTAGGGATATTTTAAAATAATGCCAATGCCTGGGACCCACTCTCAAAGATTCTGATTCTGGGTAACTCGGGGTCCCAGCAGCAGCAACTTTAACCAGCTCCCAGGTGGCCCCAGTATATAGCAGACTTCAGAATCACTGGTCCAGACACTCTCTGCCTCCTGTAAAGAGAAATAACATTTACTGACCGTGTTCACCTTTTCCGTGTTTTTAACCTTGGATAGATTAAGTTTCTCACAGTGGGCTATGTTAAGAGAAATAGTAACTACCACAAAATATACTTTGAAATAAGAAATGAAAGTTGTGGAAAGAAGATTAAATTAAAAAAAGTATTTTTGGTTATTTAAAAAGAAAAAGGTTATCTGATTCATTTAAGAATATAGAAAACATAATTCCATTTTCTTAAGAAACCCCTTAAGTATGATGTGCTGCTTTGAAATACACACTTCCAGTATTTCTTTATCAAGTCCATTACAGCTGCCATGTAATAGTAGTCAAACGATAACTGTCAGATTCCAGTCATTCTGAGACCACTAGAATTTTTACCACAAAATAGGTTTAACAACCAACAGATTCAATAGCTATTTCTTTTCATTTTATTTTATCAGTAGTTCAGCTCTGCAATGCATGAGTCAACTGGATAAAATTCTGCATTTCAGGAATTTATTGTAATCTTTCAATAGATTATTGTTACTGAAAGTTGTTAAAAACAAACATCCATCACCTAAAGTTCTTATGATATTTTAATATATAAATAATTCATTACATTAAAATATAAAACTTACCAAGAATTGACAATTACCTCTCTCTATTAATTAACTTTCTGTTCAATCCAGATAGATTGCTTAGCCTCTAGAAGTCTCAATTTCTTCAGTATTGAAATGGAACTATTAATACCTACTCTATCTCCCTTGATATTTTCTTAAGGGTATTATTATAGTGCTGCATACTTGAAGAACCAAAATAGAGTACAAAGGTAAATTATCAGTAATTACTTAATCATAAGCTTTATGAGGGCAGAAACAGTTTCTCATAGATTTTTGCATTGTCAGAACTTACTACAATGCCAAGAATATAGTACATACTAAGTAAATGAGTAATATTCATTAAATACATGAATAAATGAGTCACCAAAGTTACCATTGCCTTTATAAAATCAGTAACTATATTTCTGACCATATTTAGAGAAGTCTTCAGTGACTATCAGATAAAATTCTGTTAAGTAAGAGTATGGGAAGATAAGACACAACTTGCATTCATCCACCTATTCCTGGATTGCAGTCTTACACTCCATCCCTACCTAGTTCAGAAAGATGGGTGTTTGAGAAATCAGGTTGATAAGAGGTTATAGGATTTCAACTCTAACATGAAAGTAAAGGAGAAAACAAAAGGATGGGTATACTGTTTAAGTTGGCCTCTATGTGAGGTTAAATGTCAGCATTCTTGGTGCTGAGACCATTCCTTGTCTAAACAGCCTAGAGAATCAATCGACTAAGCCTTTTCTCCAGATTTTTATTGTTGTATAAAGTCAGTTGCTAATTATATTAGTTGCATTGATTAGATTTAGGCAATAAGGCCTTTGATTGTTACCACCACCAACATCTGGCTATGAGCCATAGTTGGGCTAGCTAGGTCTGGGTTCTCTGTAGAAGAATGTATATATCGATTGGTATCTGTGATGACAGTTAATCTTCATATTTCATCTTCCTACACTTTTAGAGACAAGATGCAAGTTTCCATGACTCCTTATAGAGTAAGTATGCATTTTCTTTGGTTTTACTTATAGTTTTTCACAAAGAGTACTACTGTGCTCCCATCCTCCTCCCACCCCGCCATCCCTTCCAGTTAAACCTGAAATCCTTTGTACAGAAAGAGAAGTTAACAACAAAGTAGATGCATTTTCTAAGTTTTATCCATCCCAGCAAGACTCTGTACTCTAAGAAGGCTGAGATACATATGAAAACATACTCAAAGTCACTAATCAACCGAGAGATGCAAATCAAACAACAATGAGGTACCATCTCACATCTGTCAGAATGGCTATCATCAACAAATCAACAATTGCCAAATGTTGATGAGGATGTGGAGGAAAAGAAACCTTCCTGCACTGCTGGTGGAAAACAGTATGGAGTTTCCTCAAAAAATTAAAAATGGAACTCCCATTTGACCCAATAATCCCACTTCTGAGAATATATCCCAAGAAACCAGAAACACCAGTCAGAAATGTTATATGCACTCCTATGTTCATAGCAGCATAATTTACAATAGGTAAGATTTGGAAACAGCCTAAGTGCCCATCAGTAAATGAGTGGATTAGAAAACTGTGGTACATCTACACAATGGAATACTATGCTGCTATAAAAAAGAAGAAACTTTTACCATTTGCAACAGCATGGATGGAACTGGAGAGCATTATGCTGAGCGAAATAAGCCAGTCAGATCAAATATCACATGATCTCACTCATATGTGGGATATAATGATCAACATAAACTGATGAACAAAATTAGATCCAGAGATAACGGGTAGGGGAGGGGGGTTAGAGATCAACCAAAAGACTTGTATGCATGCATATTAGCATAACCAATGTACACAGACTCTGGGGTGGTGGGGACATGGCCTCGGGGGTGGGAGTGGTGGGCAGGGTGTCATTGGGGGGAAAGGAGACACATGTAATACTTTAAACAATAAAAAAAGACTGTACTCTAGAAATTTTTCTTAAAACATTATTGGCATTAACATATATCATTAAGAACTTCATTAATTGACTTACACCTTCATAAAATGACTTTACAACTATGCTACTGACTCACAGGCATTTCGGTAAGTCATTCCCTTATAAAGAAATTAGCTCACTGGGAAGCTGGCGTATGGACCTACTACATTTATGGTGCAAAACAGAAAACAGGTCAGGAAAGCACAAGCTTTTAACTTTCAACAGGTAGGAAGCCTTGGCAAACATTAAGATTATTGGCTCAGAGTTCAAATGAGTTGGACAGAAAAAACTCTGCCCAAGTAAGGACTATTCTGTACTTTTTCTCTGATATTTAATTAATCAGTACCATTTTCTAGAAGTCAGGTTTTCTGAGACAGATGTAGTCCCACTCCACTTTTCAGCATCATCCCATATCTAGACTGAGTTGAAATAGAGGGAACATTTTAGAAAAGGATATTATTGATGCAGATTGCCAGTTGCCTACCTTACATTAGAGTTGCGCATGTGATACAGTTCTGGCCAGTAAGTAGAAGCTGCTGCTAATGCATCCAAAAGAGCTCCTAAAAGGGGAGCAGCTGCAGGAGGGATGCACCATGTTGATTTGGGTCCTTCGCCTTTTTTCCTGACTGTGATGTGGCTGAAGCCAAAGTGGTCACATCCTGAGCCTGAGGGTGAAGATTCACTCCATGGAGAGAACATCACTGAATGAGACAGATGGAAAAGATGATATTTACTTAAATTTCCAACACCAACTTAGAAAGTCTATGGAGCTATGAGTTCCTAATGCCTACTACTAAATTCTCTTTAATACAACAAATATTTATTGAGTGCCTGTGAAGCAGGTTTTTATTTGTTTACTTTGTTTATTATGTTTGATCTAGCTAACTTTTACGCCACTGGTAGGCTTCTTTCAAAGATGACTGGCTTTTCAGTTAATTTTGGAAGTGTCTTTAGTTTGTCAGAGTTTACACAGATATTAATTACAGCTAGGACAACCTAAGTGGTAGTTGTAAGACATTTGTTACATCTTTACCACATGCTGGGTACTGAGTCACATACTTTAAATTGATTATCTATGGTTTTTTAATAATCCTATAAATAAAGAAGTTTTTATTATTTCCTCTTTTTAAAGGAGATAAATAAGGCACAAAGAATTTAAATAATTTTTCAAGATTATACAACTAAGGGAAATGCCAGTATGGAACTCAGCAATTATACTTCAGAATCCCTTGATGACCAAACTATACTCTCCATGCCTATTCTACATATAGCTTCAGAAAGACATGCCTACCTAAGGATTATAACAAAATTGCAAATGAATTACAAGTACTATAATATCAAACTATAAATTACAAAGGCATGCTTTGAATATTTCTTTAACAATACTTTCTTCTTTTATATTCAATGTTATTTTATCCTTGTCTCTAAACCTTACCCTGTGAAAAACAAATCTGGACTGATGCATGTTAAAATGGCATATGGCAGCTATGTGACAAAGGTAAATATGTAGTTTCTGGAAAAACTGATGGAGGGTTATGAGGTCAACTTTTCTCAACAAACAGCTACAATTACTTTTACAAGGCACAGAAGCCCCGACAGGAAGCTGAATCTTCTTCCACCAATAAATAATGGAAGCCCACAGAACAGAAAATGTTAAAAGTGTAAGCAGGCAATACTTTTTCACAATAAATCTGACAACAAATTTTAAAAGCCATATATTAACTCTACATTTGAAAAACAAAACACCTTGTTTGCAAAGGTTCCAAACTTTTCTCTTACTGATAATACAAGAATATGAATATGTACAAGTTGGCACATTACAATTATTTCATTGTGAATCATTGTCTGTTAAAAGCTGAAATCATTGCTTAGTTATTTTAAAAAATAGTCACTAACATTACAAATGAACAGATTAAATTTAGTTTAATTACTAAGAATCTTTTCATTCTAACCCATTTCTACCTGGTTTTATTTTTAAGTCTTCTTAAAGCTTTATCTCATTTTGCCACTTGTTCTGTTATATTCTTATTCTATTTTGTAAACTGATGAGTAATGTTAAATTCAGGATCAGAATTTGAAATAACTGACTTTAAACATGTCCACATATCTAACACGTGTTTTATATCCCTTTGGCACAAAAGCCTGGTCATTCCACCCTTCACCATGAATACCATCCCATTTAGTTCAGCTGAACCATGCTATCTGCAGACACTAAAAGTCTGATAAGTCATTAAAACAGTTTTCTCTTTCTTTACACTCCACCAACTAAGTTAATGAAATATACATTCAGAATAGGTCCAAAAGGGATAAGGAGCAAAGGAGAAACAGAGGATGAAAGAGAGAAAAAAGTAAGATTGGTAGAAAAAAACTAAAATAAAGGAGAAGCCAAGAATGCATGGTGATGGCTACCATTTAGTGGATTAACAGGGTTAATGGCAAAGAGCATTAACCCAGGAGGTAAACTCTTCTCACTAACCTCAGGGGTATACAGATCAATAACTTGCTTTGGTAAATATGTTCCCTCTAAGTGGTTTTACAAGGAGGTATTGTGGGCCAGGCCTGTAAGGCAGGAATGTCCTTCCTCTTGCACCCAAGTGGTGTGTCTCTGCCCACAGCTGTGCTATGGCACCACACACCTGGCCCAGGAATGCGGTCAGGGTGGTAGTGGTTTTCTCTGGAGATTGCACATTAGCCCTTCTTTACTTCTTTATCAATGTTGCAGATAACCCTGCAGGTGCTTTTCTTTGCCCTGATTATCAGTGCACAAGAAGAAAAAAAAGGAAAAAAAGGTTGCATTTTCCTAGGTTACCAATCAGGCAAGGATTTGTGTGACTATGGCAGCTCTGCCAAGTGAGTTTTCTAGGGGTAAAGTAAAATAACAAAGGAGAGAAGTCAAGTCCCCTTCTTGCTACAGCCCAGACCCAGCAATGCTGATGTCCTGAGAAAGAAAGATAAAGCAATGTTCTGTATTTGTTCTGCATTCCAACTGGGCATTTCGTCCTTTCCTTTTAGTTTGAGCATGTTAAACATGAATATGCTGACACACATGGACAGATGCTCACTCCCAGTGCTATGCTATAGACAAGATCTCCTCAGTTATTCAGCACCAACCATTCCAACAACTCAGAGTCTCCTGAAACACAACCAAAGTAACAAAGTAAACAAACAAAATCTTTTGGGCAGCAGGAACACACATCATGACATTCATCTCCCAAAGCTGGGACGGTTACCCCCAGCACAGACTGCCAGGTCTTTGCCCAGAATTTGGCTCACTCTAATAAAGATGTAGTTCTAGGCAGTTGGGTTATTTGGTACTGCAGCCACAAAGATTAGAAACAGAAGAATGAAGGGGTGTGTACTGCCCAGACAAATATACTGACAGCTGGCCCGCAAAGAAGGGGCAGAGGTAATGGTACCTCACAGGGAAACCAAAACCAATAACAACACAAAATAAAAATTGCAGGAGAAAATGATCTATCTCCTTCAGCAACTCCACAGTAAAATAAATCATATAATGACAATTCTGAATCATCAAAAAATATAATGTTCAATACTTTATGAAAGCAGAAGAGTTTTAATACTTTTTTAAAAAGTTTTGGCACTTCAATAGGTTAAGTTCTATATTTTGGATCCTCCACTAATTACTGAAATTATCATACATCAATATCATTTTTAAGGTACATAGTCACTTTTCTAGCCACCTAATAACTGGCCAGGGCAAAGCCATGTCAGAAAATGGGAAAGAGGACAAAAATGTAAGATTCAGATTACTGCTTTGTAAAGCCGGCAGTTCGAGAGGGGCAGATAAAGTCTTTAAAAAGGTGGATGACCCTGGCCAGTTTGGCTCAGTGGATAGAGCATCGGCCTGCGGACTGAAGGGTCCCAGGTTCCGGTCAAGGGCATGTACCTTGGTTGCGGGCACATTCCCAGTAGGGGGTGTGCAGGAGGCAGCTGATCAATGTTTCTAACTCTCTATCCCTCTCCCTTTCTCTCTGTAAAAAATCAATAAAACATATTAAAAAAAGGGGGGGGGGCCCTAGCCGGTTTTGCTCAGTGGATAGAGTGTCAGCCTGCAGACTGAAGGGTCCTGGGTTTGATTCTGGTCAAGGGCATGTACCTTGGTTGCGGACACCTCCTCAGTAGGAGGTGTGCAGGAGGCAGCTCATTGATGTTTCTCTCTCATCGATGTTTCTAACTCTCTATCCCTCTCCTTTCCTCTCTGTAAAAAATAAATAAAAAATATATATTTTTAAAAAGGTGGATGGACTGAGCAGCTTCCCCCAAACACAAGCTTTAATCTTTCTGAATACATTAGTGCCTGTTCTTGCACCATGCACAGCATCAATCCTTCTGGTGGAGTGAGGAGGGAAGGTCGTTTCTTCCTCACCAAAGACTTAGCATGGAGCTCGGAATCCTAGCTGGCCTTCAGATTACTTGTTAAGTAGGCAGATTTCCAGCATCTGCTCTTGGATATGCTAGTTTGGAATGTTTGGCTGGGACCCCAGAGTCTGCATTTTTTTAAAACCTCATCAGGTTTGGAACCACTGACCTGGGATGCTGTGGGTTTGGAGAGGTGCTCTGAGTGCCTGAGCTTCCCAGTTAATTCACCTCCAGCTTGAGGAATCTCTAATCCAAAAACCTGTTGGTGGTGCTTCAGTGATACTCCAACATTCATCCGGGCTCCCACTGTGGACACACAGAACTCATTCTCCCATAGGAGCTCAGGGAGACTCCTGGCTAGCACCCTAAGGAGTTCAAAGACATTAAGACAGAACAAGAAACATAACACTAGCCATAACTTGTTTTTCTATTATGAAGCAATTGGTCTTCACCCACCACCAAAAAAGTGTTTGAAAATATAAAGGAGACTAGATATTTTATTGTATCAAGACAAGCTATGAGAAAAGCAAAGGTGGTTGTTGTTTTTGTTGGGTTTCCTCAAGAAGCTGACAGTGGTGGTCAGACTATTCCAACTCTAACCTTGTTCTTACCTTCTGCCACTCTGTTTAATGAGATAAAACTCTCACTTAGGTATTGCTTAGCCTGTTTCATTCTGAATCATTTATTTAGGCATTCATACTCTAACTTCAATCTTTGCACTATTTTAATTTTTCACAAAAATATTACAGTCCCTCAATTGCACAGATTTTTCATATAAAACCTCATATAGACCAACCCTTAAAAATAAAATGAATCATCAGTAATGTATTTGAATATTCAAAATCTTCCAGCCTGGGTAGAACCAGAGCTTAGCTATGCTTCTTTGGTATTTCAGCTGTCAGAGTGTCTACTGTTTACCTTTATGGGTTTTTTTTTTCCATTACATGGAAAGCAAACATTGATATCTCTAAACACATAGAAATTTTCTTCTGTAAAAACTAAGTAAACTCTACTGTCAACAGGGCAACTTGTTTAACCTCTTCTCTTCTATTGCTGAATAGGGATAGTATATAGTTTGAGACTGAGGGATTGTGGCTATCCATCTCTGGCCCTATACAGCAATATTGGTATATTTGGAACTCTATTCAGTTTCTAGAAATTTCCATCTCTCTTTATCAAGTGACACCCTTTACATTCTTACTGCATAGCAATGCCTTCAAATTAAGTAAACTAAAATTCTCTAGAATTTAAAAAGCCCTCTAAACACACCACAGTATGAATATATATTATGTGGGTAGAATAGATTGGGATTAGGATAATGAGGAGAAATAAGATTGTTGTGAAGTCATTTGAAATAAATTGTGAGTGGATTATCTTGAACAAAAAGTAGAGAGAGTTATTTCCCTTGCTCTTAACTAGTAGACATATTTTAGATTTAATACAAATAATCTATAAAGTGTTTCCCTCTACATATTTTGCCATCCCCACTTCCTAAAACATATCTGCCTAGGCTATATTTACATCATTCATTAAGACCTTACCCATATGGCACTCAATAAATATTTAAAGAAAGAATATTGCAAGCATGGAAACAAAAAGAATTTCACAATTTAAGAAAACTGAAGTGTTTCACTGTAGAGGGAACACAGGCTTTGTAGTGAGTAGAAATGGGCTAGAATTCTCATTAGCCCCTAATGGACAAGCCTCAAACATTTAGCTTTTCAATCTATAAAATGCGTTAATATTATTTGCAGACTTGCTGTAAAGATTATAAGTTATATCTGTCAATTTCTAAGCATAATCTCTGGCATATGATTTTGATGATCATAATGATGAGTTTTAAGAATATTACTATGAGTCCAGTTATTTATTTCTATCATTTTGCATGTTCCAACTTTTGCATGTTCCTATGATTTTATTATTTTGCTTGATATAATTTCCCAGAACAATAGAAGGAATAAGAAAATACATTCCAAAGTAAATAGAAATAATTTAAATTTTTTAGAATGCTGCAAATAACCATATTTAATATTTTCTTATGACTAGGCAGTATTCCATTGTATATATGTACCACATTTCCTTTATCTAATCAACTATTGAGGAACACTGTTTGTTTCCATGTTTTGAACACCATGAAAAACCCTGCAATGAACACAGGGGTGCATATATCTTTGTGAATAAATGTTTTCAAATTTTTTCAGAAAGATACCCAGAAAAAAGGTTGCTGGGTCATGTGGTAACTCTGTTCTTAATTTTTCAAGGAACCTCCATCCTATTTTCCATAGTGGCTGAACCAGTTTACCCTCCCACCAGCAGTACACGAGAGTTCCTTTTTCTCCATAACCTCTTCAAAACTTATTACTTGTCCTGCTGATAATAGCTATTCTAACATGCGTGAAGTGGTATCTCATTGCAGTTTCCCTAATAGCTAGTGAAATTAAGCATCTTTTCATATATCTGTTGGCCATGGATGGATCTTGAAATTATCATGCTAAGTGAAAAGAATCAAAGAGAATAAGTAAAATACCATATTATTTCACTTATATGTGTGACATAAAACTGAAAGTGACAAATAAACAAAGAAGACAAAAAACAAACACACAAAAACTCATAGTCAACAGCACAGTTACCAAAGGGAGGGGGATGGGAGTAGTGAAGGGTAGGAGTTGAAATGTAATAGAAGATTTGACTTTTGGTAATAGGCACACAATGCAATATACAGATGAGGTACCATAGAAGAGTACATTTAAAATATATACAATTTTACTAAACAATGTCCCCTCCAATAAATTTAATTTTTAAAAAATTTTAGAATGTTATTTAATTCCAATGTTTGGAGCTTTACTGTGGATTCTTTTTAGCCATTAATATTCTTGGATTATAAAGAAGATAAACTTGAAACAAAATTAATTTATTGGGAGGATACAGGGTAGTTCATAGAATTGATGGAAATGCTTTATAGCCAGATTTTGTAGGAAAGAACGAGATGGATCAAGGTAGGGGAACTAAGAGTATGGTTAGGGCAATGTGGATAGAATGTTCCAATTCAAACCACTTTCTAATTTTCTGTCGCTCTGTTTCATAATAATAAAAATTCACATTTACGTATTGTTTACCCATGCCAGTAATGATTCTACATACTTTCCATGCATTAATTCATTTAAATTCTCACAATAGGCTTATGAGGAATGTAATTCTCAGGAAACAAAGTCTGATTGGTGTAGTTTGAGTCATATTCCCTTGCATTCAATAGCCTCACCAAGGTACAATGGAATAAGGAAGTCAGGATAGTTTTCACAAAAGAAAGGTTAAATGAGGCTGGGCAGACTCGTTTAAATGATGCCCACTGCATTTGATAAAACTCACATGCCTAGCTCTGAAGGATCCATGTCTCTATTTCTAGTTGGCAAAATATCTTCTATTAGTGATATGCAATGTCTAGCATTTAGAAAGTTCAAAATAAAATGCCTATCCTCTAGAAATTAGTTATATTTTGTTTTTTTTTACATATATAGATAGTAATATTGTAATACTTAAAACAAGTATATAATTGCACAGCTTCCAGTTATTAATAAATTGAAAAATCATATGTATTTAACAAAAAATACTTAAAGAAATTGTAAATTCAGTCCAGTTTAACTTGCCTGACTCCACTAAGTCTAGGAATCATAGAAGAGAGGAAATTCTCTTTCTGTTATCCCAGGATTGGTGAAATAAACATTTTCCCAATTTTATAAGCCCCTGCTAAAATAATTCCTTCATTGATTTATTCAAATAAATAACACTTCCACTGCCAGAGAGAAAAAGACATTTCATTATTCTGAGTACTTCCATTAAACACACACACACACACACACACACACACACAATTCTGATATTTGACCTAGAAAAAAAAAAACAGTTGCTGCCAATTAATTTTATATTATTAAAAAGTGTGGTTTTTGCAGGAGGGTAGGAGCCATATTTTATTCATCCTTATATATATTGTACTTAACACAGGGACTACACTGAAGGAATGCAATCAAAAATTATTTTATAAATGAAAGAATAAATATTTGAATTTACTTCAAGAGTAGTTCCATTTTTTTCCCCATTAGAACCTGATAATCGTTATTACCATCTAAACTTCCTAAAAATATGCAAAAACGTCAAAGCTTTTAAGATATGCTATATAATAAAGAGGGGATATGCAAATTGACCATCACTCTGGTCAATTTGCACCCACAGCTGAGGCTAAGTTCCCATAATGAGCCTTAAGGAGCAATCAGCAGGGACCTGAGGCTGCGCACCCACCCACCTCCTGCATGGGGCTTGACAGGGGACCTCAGGTCATGCCTTCCACCCGCAGGGCTTGACAGGGAACCTCAGGCTGTTCCCCCCACCCTGGCACCAGGCCAGAGGAACTCAGGCTGTACCTTCTTCCCTGGTGCCAGACTGGGGGACCTCAAGCCATGCCCCCCGCCTTGGCCTCAGGCCAGGGAACCTGAGGCTGTACCCCCTGCCCAGAAGGACTTGACAAGGGCCCTGAAGGTGTGTCCTCCACCCTGGTGCTGGGCCACGGGACCTCAGGTCATGCCCCCCACCCCAGCACCAGGCCAGGGGACCTCATGCTGTGCCCCCTGCCCCGGCACCAGGCTGGGGGATCACAGGCCACTCCCACCACCCAGCAGGGCTTGATGGGGGACCTCAGGCCATGCCCCCCTGCCCTGGCACCCAGGGGACCTGAGGCTGCACCCTCCCACCTGGCAGTGCTTGACAGGGTGAGATCGGCCAGGTCTGGATCTAGCCCAATGAAGGGCGGCCGTCCAGGTTTGGGTCTTGAGCGATTTTGAGGTGCATGTGGTGGTTGAAGACTTGACTCTGGGTTCCATGGTGCACCCCAGACTCTGACAGGAAGAAGATTTTCATATACGTTTTACTAATTTTCTTTAATCTCTGACACTTCTATTATAGAGAAAGGGCAAATAGCAATATGAAAATATTTCCTCTAATTAATCCCCTTTTAATGTGCACGAATTTCATGCACTGGGCCACTAGTGTAAGAATAATACATCAGCAACCTTGAAGTTCAAGATTATATTAGTTCTTCACCCAGTCATTAGTTATACTTTGAATGTCTTTTATATTCAAGTCAACAGGCTAATGTTAAAAGAATTAGAAGTCTGAATCAGAGTACACGTGGCTCACTTATATTCTCAGATTTCCATTGAAATTTTCATATGTTATAAAAGACAAGAGAAGTTCATTTTCAAGTTAGAAACCAGAGAGATACCATCCACAAAGTAGAAACTTATGGAAGTTTCCACTATAAATATAATAGATCAGACAAAAACAAGTAAGACCAGTCACTGAGGAATAACTTTTAAATTCTCCATGCATAGTGGTTTATTTGTAGGGACAAGATCTGATGGCTGGGGACCCTAATGCAGCAGAGAATCCCACACCCGTGGGATTCAGTTGGCTGAGGCATATCACTGGCATTTGAAATGAGTGTTTCTTGAAGCTGAATTTATTACAGAGACCATACCAAACAGTAAGATTGAAGCTGGGAAAGAAGCTGGGCACAGCTGCAGCTTAAAGTATGAGGCAAGTTGGCTAAGAAAGAGGCAGTAAAGAAAACTAGAACCAGAAATCTGACACCTGCACTGTACCTTCACCAAATATGGAGAGAAAACACAGCACAGTCAACATTACTTCGCTAAACTCCCCAGTGTGTCCACCTCCCTTTTTCCTCCTTGCAGGCTGTGGAAGATCAATCTGTGAACCTATGATATAAACGATATCAAGCTGTAGTCAAGCTTAAGAGCTTATAGCTGTAGTCTAACCTACTACTTTGTGAGCAAAACCCAAACATGGGTATTGCACTGCTTACACAAGAATGAGAAGCGGGGAGAAAAAGATACAGGAATAAGGTTATAATTTCAATGACATAATAAATTGAAGAAAATGTTCAAGATTTTTGAAAAGCAAAATTTAAAAGTTAATGCTATATAAGAAATAGAATATTTATGTCCCCAGTAAAATTTTAAAAACTTGAACTATAAAAGTTGAGTGAGGTTAGATTACAAATTATTGAACATTTACTTGGGAAAAGGAAGCAAAAGTAGAATGGAGGCAGTTAAAATACAATTGACACTACAGAAAATAAAATTAGTGATGTGAAGAAAAAACCTAAAAGTTTATTTCAGTATGCAGAGCAAAGAATTAGAGACTTAAAAGAAGAGGAAAAATTGTTTAAAAAAAGAATGATGAAAAATAAAAATCCAATGTTAATAATGAGTATTCAGACAATACCAGAAGAAAATAAAGCAATAATTAAAGATATAATTAAAAAATTGAAAGATATTAGAACAATAAGATTCCCTAGTATGAAAGATTAATGAAAAATGGCCAACACCTCTTGAAATTTTAAAATTTCAGAGAGAAGATTTAATCTTACATGCATTGAGGCAGAAAAAAACAAAGCTAGAAAAATAAAGGAGGAAATATAATAAAGTCCATACTGGGGGTAAGGGATGGTGGAGTCACAAATATCACTAAACTCATTAACTCTGGGATCAAAAGGAACTCAATACTCCAGTTAAGAGACAATTTAAAAATAATTCAGTAGAAAATAAGTAAAGCATAATGAAGGCAATTTATAAAACAAAATTAATAGTAACAATAAATAATAAAATAGCAATCCCTTACATAGCACTTATTTTGTGCCCAGTGCTATTTAAAAGACTTAAACAAATTACATATGTTTACATATATAAATTGTATTTATATAGTTAACTGGTCAATATATTATCAAAATTTCAATCTCATCATTAATTAAACAAGGTCATTACAAACTATATTATTCTATCAGATTGACAATGATTACAACTATTAATTATAGCTATTGGTCCCAGAACAAACACGCTCATATATGTTGGTAAGAGTATAAAATGACACTACCAATCTGGAAGGAAGTTTGGCAAAACTTATCAAAACTTATACCTATATACAATGTCCTCTCCTGCCCCTCCCCCAAGTAATTCTTTTTTTAAAAATCCTTATTGTTCATATTATTACAGTTGTTCCTCCTTTTTCCCCCTATAGCTCCCCTCCTCCCAGTTCCCACCCCACCTTCTGCCCTTATCCCTCCCCCACTGTCCTCATCCATAGGTGTACGATTTTTGTCAAGTCTCTTCCCACACCTCCAACACCCCTTTCCCTCTGTGAAATGTCATTCCACTCCCTTTCCATGCCCCTGATTCTATTCTATTCACCAGTTTATACTGTTCATCAGATTTTTTTTCATTCACTTGATTTTTAGGTTCACTTGTTGATAGATATGCATTTGTTGTTCATAATTTTTATCTTTACTTTTTCTTCTCTTCCTCTTCTCAAAGGATACCTTTCAACATTTCATATAATACTGGTTGGGTGGTGATCAACTCTTTTAGCTTTTTCTTGTCCGTGAAGCTCTTTGTCTGACCTTCAATTCTGAATGATAGCTTTGCTGGGTAAAGTAATCTTGGTTGTAGGTTCTTGCTATTCATTGTTTTGAATATTTCTTGCCACTCCCTTCCAGCCTGCAAAGTTTCTGTTGAGAAATCAGCTGACAGTCATATGGGTGCCCCCTTGTAGGTAACTGACTGCTTTTCTCTTGCTGCTTTTAAAATTCTCTCCTTGTCTTTCTCCCTTGGCATTTTAATTATGATGTGTCTTGGTGTGATCCTCCTTGGATTGCTTTTGTTTGGGGTTCTCTGTACTTCCTGGACTTGCAAGTTCATTTCTTTCACCAGGTAGGGGAAGTTTTCTGTCATTATTTCTTCAAATAGGTTTTCAATATCTTGCT
This sequence comes from Murina feae, assembly GCA_004026665.1. NCBI lineage: Eukaryota > Metazoa > Chordata > Mammalia > Chiroptera > Vespertilionidae > Murina > Murina feae. Next base: position 7,926 of record PVJC01018572.1, on the reverse strand, counting down.
CTCTCTCTTCTTCTGGCACCCCTATAATTCTGATGTTGGTACGCTTTAAGTTGTCCCAGAGACTCCTTACACTATCTTCATATTTTTGGATTCTTTTTTCTTTTTGCTTTTCCAGCTGGGTGTTTTTTGCTTCTTCATAATTCATATCTTTGACTTGATTCTTGCGATCCTCTAGTCTGCTGTTGGATCTCTGTATATTATTCTTTATTTCAGTCAGTGTATGCTTAATTTCTAGCTGGTCCTTTTTCATATCCTCGAGGGTCTCACTAAATTTATCGGCAGTCTCTAGAATATTCTTGAAAAGCCTTATAACCATGGTTTTGAACTCTATATCCAGTCGTTTGCTTTCCTTCATTTCTGTCATTTGTGACCTATTTCTTTGTCTCTGCATTTTGGCTGCTTCCCTGTGTTGACAGAGTGGCTTTCTGTGCTAGGTGTTCTACAGGGCCCAGTGGCTCAGTCTCCTCAATTACCTGAGGTGGATACTCTTGGTGCACTGCTTTGTCGGCTTTGTGCACAGTCTTGTTGTAGCTAAGCCTTGATTGTTGTTGGTTTCACTGAGAGGAATTGACCTCCAGGCCACTTGGCTGTGAGAGTCAGCTGTGTCTATGGTGGGATAACTTCTATGCTGGAGACACCTTTATGGGGCAAGACTTATTTCAGTGGGGCTTTGGGTGCCCACTGAGTCTGCCCCCTGAGTGTGTCCCTTATGAGTCTGAGGAGTTGTAGACTGAGTGGTCCTGCTCTGACCACTGGGTACACAGTCTCTTGGAACTCTAAGGAGGTGCTATTTTAGCTTCTGCCTGAGGTTTCTCAGCCTTTTATATGCAAAAGCCTCGTCATGCAGGTTGGGTGGGGCAGGGTTTTGGGGAATCTACAGGGTGGAACAAACAGCTATGGCCGATTCTCAGCCCTGCCCTAAAAGGCACTGGGTCTCAAGCTGCTCTGGAGTTCCTCCTGGTGCCAGATGGTGCCGGACAGTCCAGCTCCTTCTTGTATGATTCTGAGTCCACAGAAACTCACCTGGAACTGGAGTTCAGAGCCGTTGGGAGCTTGTGCCTCCCTCCAGTACGAAATGCTGCCAGTCCTTTCCACAAGCCCCTTCATGCGTGCCTCCATACCTCTGCACTTTATTTCCACACCTCCTCTGCGTCTCAGTCTCTTTCTAGTTGTAGAATTTCCACTCAGCCAGCCTTCCTGTGGGTCTGGGTAGTGTCCATTTTTTCTTTTCGTTGTGGTCTGAAATGGTTGTGCACAGCAGCAATTCCAGTGTTCACCTATGCCAACATCTTGGTTTCTCCCCAAGTAATTCTATATCTGGAAATAATCTATGCTAAATAAATAATGTCTCCTACACAAAGAGGTTTGTAGAATAATTTCCAATGCAACATTTTTACTGGTTCCTATCTTGTTAGTTTCTCAACCCCTTCTATAGAAAAAATATTAACATAGAAAACAGGAAACAAATTTAATATTTATCAATAACAGATAGTTTCAATATATCTGGTATATTCAAACTATGAAAAACTATGCAGCTATTAAAGATGATGACATATATTTGAATTTGATATTAAAAAAATCTGAAAAGTGAAAACATGATGCCACTTTTAATATATATATATTAAAATATGAATGTGAACATATATGTACATATATATGCGTGCCTATATATGTATATATATGTGTGTGTGTATATAGATATATATAGATATATGTAGATGTATATATATAGAGAGAGAGAGCAGAGAGGAATGAGAACAATCTAAAAGAATTTGCCCCAAAAAGTTAAAATTTGTTAAACCTGGTAGTTGGACTATGAATAGTTTTTATTTTCTTGTTTTTTCTTTTCTAAAAATTATTTGAAAAAATAACATTGCATTTAAATTTGTTTCAATTATGGGGGATGGTTTAACTTTTTTTGGTGATAGTCATAATCTTTTATTATTAATCAAGAAATAATTAAAATGGCCCAAGCCAGTTTGACTCACTGGATAGAGAGTCAGTCTGCAGACTCAAGGGTCCCAGGTTTGATTCTAGTGAAGGACACATGCCCAGGTTGTGGGCTCAATCCCCCCAGTGGGGGCATGCAGGAGGCAGTCAATGGATGATTCTCATCATTGATGTTTCTGTCTCTCTCTTCCTCTCTGAAATCAATAAAAAAATATTTTTAAAAAGAAATAATTAAAATGAAAGAGCTAAGGATGTCAATAAATTAGAGAGTGAAACAAATCTAAAAGACAAAAAGAAGTAACTGAAGGTAAAAATTATTTTAATAGATTAGAAAATGGAGAAAGATAGGATTAAAAACAAATATATGAATAAACCCTTTGGATAAAAATAAGTTTTAGGAAAAATTAAGAATGGGTAAGAAGACAAGTCAATAGACATAATTTTTTTCAATTGCTAAAAATATGTACATACAATTTCATAAAAAGTAAACAAAGTGGAAATAAAAATATTTATAGAAAAAATACAAATTTCCAAAATTGAATCTAGAAGATATAGAGAAGCTGAATAGATCAATGATTATGGAAAGTATTTAAAACTTGGTCAGCCTTAACCTGTTTGGCTCAGTGGATAGAACATCAGCCTGTGGATTGAAAGGTCCCAGGTTCGATTCCCAGTCCATGTACCTTGGTTGTGGGCACATCCCCAGTGGGGAGTGTGCAGGAGGCAGCTGATCGATGTTTCTCTCTCATCGATGTTTCTAACTCTCTGTCCCTCTCCCTTCCTCTCTGTAAAAGAAATCAATAAAATATATTTAAAAAAATAAAAATAAAACTTGGTCAACTATTATTCCCAGAATATGTTCTAAGCCCCTTTAGTTTTCATAAAAAAAAATATAGAAAATTTCTAAGGAATTAATGATTTTCAAACCATTAGTAGTCACTTCTACAGTCTAGAGAATAATGTTAAACTTCTAGACACTGTTTTAAGAAACTAATTTATCCCTAATTCCCATATTATACAAAATTAGTACACAGATATTTTTTTAAAAATACTCATACTTAAAAAAATTCATTTAAGCCAAATTCTAATAGATACAAACCAAGAATACTAACCCCAATATGAAGATTCTAGGGTGGTTAACCATTTGAGATCCCTCTTCTTGGGGCTATACTTTCCTCTCTCTCTTCCCTCTCTCTACAGAATGAGTCTCTTGGGGTTACCTCAGCCCATGACACAGATTTATGAACTCGCATTGTGGGCAGACCTCAAGCAGCTTTAGTTTTTTTTGAACATCAACTAATTTGAATCATTAAAAGAGCACTGTCATCTAACTTCACTCACCAGGAGCATCTGGGTCTTACAGGTTCTCTCTGAGAAATCCTTACACAGGTATATTTCAAACACACAAACAAAACAGGGACAGGTTACAGGATTCAGAGGAAGAAGGTGAGACTTCTGATTAGCAGGACAAAGATCAGGAAAGTGCTTCTCCAAAGGCAGGGTTTGGACACATTTGTATCATCACACATGGAGAGGAATACAACACAAAGAAAAAGCACCCAGGTTCAGTCAGTCAGAATTATAATACATACATTGCACAATTTAGCGTTGCCGGATAAGATACAGACCACTCAAAAAAAAAAAAGAATTTTAAATAAACAGATAATACCTACTAGAAGTATGCCCCAAAATGCAATATTTGGGGAAAACCACCCCGGGCCAGGAGTGGAGTATCCAGTTCAACAGGAATGCTTTAACATGCTTTCTGGACATTCATAGGATATTGTGTTTTACCTTTCCTCCATTCCTCACTCTTCAACTAACTTAAAATTTAGAGGGATACACTAAAAGTGCCCATGCAAACACATTTCAGACACAACCAGTTCTGGGCTGAGAAAGGGTAAGGATTCCAGAGTCCTTACGGGAGGCAGTCCTAGAGAGGCAAGTGTGTATAATGAGCCCAGCTCTGGTCTCTATCAAGGCAGAGTGTGCACCAAGCTCTCAGAACTGGCAACTGCCTACAAGGCCAGGCCAGGGAGTAAATAACCAGGCTCAAGGAAAAGAATCCAGGAGCTTGGCAATGACAGCCACTTTTCCTGGACATGTCACTGAATTGTGAGTTTCAAAAAGGAAATAGAGCTGACCATTATGTTATTTGGGATTTCCACAAAACTATATCCAAAGATGACTGCGATAAATATTTCCCAAGGTAATTCCAAATACAGCCACAGTATAAGCATAGTGGTTTAAAAAATGAGGTCTGAAGTCAAATAGAACTGGGTGTGAATCTCAGCTCATTCCCAGGTTCCTGCTGCCAAGTGGCCTTGGGCAGAATGCTCCTCATCTCTGCAGATTCAGTTTCCTTTCTGTAAAATGGGAATAATTCCAAGGTTATTAAATGATTATATATATACTAGAGGCCCGGTGCACAAAATTTGGGGGGGGGGCACGTCCCTCAGCCTGGCCTGTGCCCTTTCTCTGGGACCTCTCGGGGGATGTCCACCTGCTGGTGTGACTGGCCAGCCTGGGTGAGGGGCTGATGGCCGTTTCAGGCTGCCCACAGCCCCTTCAGGTTTCGGGTCCCTACTGGGGTGCCTGGCTGGAAACAGGTATCTGGGATTTATTCAACTTCTATAATTGAAACTTTGTTGCCTTGGTTCCCCCCGGCTCCTCGAAGCCTGGGTTGCCCCTGGAAACCCAAGGTCCCAGCCCAGCAGGTATCTGGGGTTTGTTTATCTTCTATAATTGAAACTTTGTAGCCTTGAGTAGAGCTCAGGGCCCACAGGGCCCTGGCTTCCTCCATTGCCCAGGGCAACTCCAGCTCTGTGGCTGCTGCCATCTTAGTTGAGTTAATTTGTATATTTGCTCCTGATTGGTTGGTGGGCATGGCTTGTGGGGATGGCTTGTGGATGTAATGGAGTGAGGGTCAATTTGCATATTACTCTTTTATTAGATTATTTATATATATATATAGCCCATCTCATAGTACAGTAGTTACTAAATACGAGGTAAACATAATATTCCAATATATTTTTTATATTATCAGAAGGCAAAGAAATTAAAATAAGAACTGATCTTCCCAGCATTTCTTCATACCAATGAGAGAAATAGGGAAGCTTGAAGTCTAGAATCCAGCTCCCCATAATCTAGGGTCAGTTCCAGCATTCCCAGCACTCTAAAGCAGGCATCCTCAAACTACGGCCCGCGGGCCACATGCAGGTGTTTTTGCGCCACTGCCTATCCTGCTTAAAATAAGATATGTGCAGTGTGCATAGGAATTTGTTCATAGTTTTTTTTAAACTATAATCTGGCCCTCCAACAGTCTGAGGGACAGTGAACTGGCCCCCTGTTTAAAAAGTTTGAGGACCCCTGCTCTAAAGTCTCTGGGAGTGCTAGAATCATTCCCAGGTTCCTGCTGCTAGAAAAGGAAACCAATTACCCAGAGAAGAGTGGGGAAAATATATTCCAGTCCTTGAGTGACCAGAGTGGAAGGATTTTCAGAGGCAGGGAATATTGAGATTCCAAGAAGATATTTGAAAAATTTCTTCCCTCAGAGGGAAGAAACTAGGTTATGTGCTCTTAACCTAATGAGGTTTAAGGTCACAGCTGGGGGGAGAGAGAAGCTAGTTGGCCTTAATTAGCTCCAAAAAAAGCTCAGAACTCCTGGGACTAATCCAAAAGCAAGCAGAGCTTCTGGTGGAGAGATCTAAGCTCCCAAATGTTAAGTACTAGTTTCAGTAGAATGAAACTAAATCTAGGACAGCTTCTGAACAATTCCCATTTAACTAGCATTTACATGTTGTAAGAACTAAATTTATCCTTCTTACAACTCCTATATATACAAAAGGCTCAATCACCACCAGAAAGGAAGCTTTGTGAAGGGATGAACTGTGCCTGCCCTTTTTACTGCTATATGATCAAGGAATGGCAGTGTGCCAGGCATATAGTTGGTGCTCAATAAGTATTCATTGAACTAATCATTCAAAGCTACATAATGAGTTAGTAGAGCGATCTGGATTTGAAGCCTAGTTTGACTCTAAAAACCACACTCACCTCTATGTCACATTACCAGCCAAAGTAGTCTTAGGCCAGACCAATCCCAAGGCAAGCTCCTGTCCTGGCTCTCTCCCTACAAGCTCTCCTGGGGTCCACCAAGCTGAACTGGGAGAACCACTTGGAAGGGTACCCTTGGGAGAATTTATCAATCTAGAAATTGTAGCAGATATTGCTAGTTGTTAAAAGAAGTTTGATTTATTCAGGTTACAAGGTTTCTGTTTTAAAATATTCACCTCCTAAAAATATTTGGTATCTTAATTATTGCAATGATTTCTAACTCCTCAAATTGTATACTTATATACATGCAGTTTATTGTATGTAAATTATATTTCAATAAAATAGTAAAGTACACAAACACACACACACACACACAACCATAGACTGCCCCCAGGGCCAATGAGTGTAAGCATAAGTCTACTAGATGATGTTTCATTACTGTTAAGTTGTAACGAACTTTTTACCTTTTGAGTTTCCCTTTTCTTTCTGCCATCCTGAGAAAATGAGGACAAAAGGTTCAAGCTAAGGCTGGTGAAACAGAGGCTAGAGGGATCCTGGGTCCTTGATGACTGGAGGGGCAGCACCTGCTTTGGCCTAGCCATCTCCTTGATTTCTTGTTCTGTGAGCAAAACAAGTCTCTATTTAGTTGACCTGAGAGTGTATGATTTCTTCATATGCTGCTTGTAATTACTGAATGACAACATTCACAAGCAAAATAGAATGAAGATAACACAGCACCATTCCTCAAAAATCTTTAATTGCTGCAAAGTAAAATCCAAAGCTGCCTCAGTCTCATTTACCACTACTGTACAAAGGCCTTCCGTATACATACCTTTCCAGCTACAGCAGGCTCTATTTTTCAAATAAGCAATATGTTTTAGGACTAATAATATTCTCTCAACCTGACGTATCATTCTTCTATAATCCTACAGACCCTGGAAGATTTAAAGAATTGATAGAGGCCACAGTTAGCCAGTGAAAGAGTTGAGAAGGAAATGTATGTCTCCTGAATATAAGCCATATACTCTTTGCCCTAAACACCCATATCTAGAGTAGGAAAATCAAATGCTCTGGTAGAGACTTGATTTACTCTTTGCTTTTTAACATTACTCTTTAATGTTAAAAGCTCTCACTTAAAAAATAATAAATTATCATTTATTTTGAATGTCAGAATGAAAAGCTCATTTATACCAGCAGTAATGAGAAAAGCTAACATTTTAAGAATATTTTTCCCTGTTCTACAGTTTTTGATTATATATGAAGAGTTTCTATTTTGTATAGGGAGTACAACATATATGTGAATGTTATGTTGTCTCATAGTAGAAACTAAGGCTAAGCATTGTGTTCTGGACATTTTGTGGTGGCCAAACCCCAAAGTTACTGACCAAAATATTTCATTTCCAGAGCTACTTATTATGTAACTAGGATAAAGTAATTAAACCTTCTCGTTCATTCATCTATCAAGGAGAAAGATTATATTTGTCATCTGTCCAACTTTCAGGTATGGCAAATATTGATGAGGGGATCTAAACTAAGTATAGGACTTTATTCCAGCTCATTTAAAAGAGTTGACCAGTATTGAAAACTCTACAAATCAATTTTTATTTGATTTTGATTTTTTAAAATATTTCAAATATAACAGAAGCTAATTATTTGCTACCCAGATCTAACAGATGTTAATATTAGACCTTCTTTGCTTCATTATTTCTTTATCCTATCTAATAAAACAGTAATATGCAAATTTACCAACACAAGATGGCTTCCCCCATGTGGTCAAAGATGGCCACCACAAGATGGCCAGCAAGGGAGGGCATTTGGGAGGGACCCAGGCCTGCAGAGGAGTGCATTTGGGAGGGACCCAGGCCTGCAGGGGAGGACAGTTGGGGGGACCAGGCTGGCAGAGGAGGGCAGTTAGGGGGGACC